>SNQJ01S0198687.1:0-17153 GCA_010110895.2 Picea sitchensis
AACTGAAGGTGGATTTTTGCCATATACTGCTTCAAAATGAGTCATTGAAGTAGATGTATGGTAAGAAGTGTTGTACCACCATTCATCTAAGGGTAACCATTGATCCCATTGATTTTTCCTTTGAAAATATCCTTTTCACCCAACCATAGGTCAAAGCCACCCTCCGAGCACCTTAACCTTGACAGAGAATCATTCTGAAAGCAAACCCTAGGCTAGATAACCATACAAAGGGTAGCGCACATTTCCCCCAAGGATAGAACATCAACAAAGGATGATCAGATGTTCCAAACCCTAGCCAAGAGATAGTCTAAGCCAAAACGTAACCTCTAACTGCAGCAGTTGCATTCACAACTCTCCTCCAAACCTGCGCACAAGACTGTAACTGCACTGTGAAGAACTGGCTCTCTGCAACTGCTGAGATGTGTCAAATGAAAGACTAACACCCTGTATTTATAGTGGTTTTGGAAGACTTACTGGGGTCGACTTCTCCTTCTGGGTACCTGTCTATTCAGTATATTATTATTATTTATGGCCGACTTCTTCTCTTGGAGGCTAATAACCTAATATAAATTATCTTCTTGAGTCAACAACTCTTCTAGGGTTATTAGTCAACTCATTAGGGTTTCTTCTTACTTCCCGGAGTATTCTATTCTCGTCAGGTTCACACGTGGAGGTAAATACCTCCTACAACTACCATAATATCAAAACTCCCTCCTAGCTAGGGAGGTATTACAGGTAATGGTCTTGAGCAAAAAACATATCATTCACCCGGTAGGAGTATTCTATTCTCAAGCTGTTCAATGCGGAGGTAAATACCTCCTACAACCACTATAATATCAAAACTCCCTCCTAGCTAGGAGGTATTGCAGGTAATGGTATTGGAGCAAAACATAATATTCAATTTAGGCATCAACATATATATAGACTAGATCATGACTAGATCATGAGAACCACTGTTCGACTAGTCAGCATCAAGTACTCTTAAACCATACTCTATATTTGAATAATCAGATATGATTCTCACCTACAGAGTGATACCGTGAGCCATTTTTTAATCTAGAAGAGTAAATGTTTTAAACCATTTTCTGTCTGGAAAATCTCTGTTTATTATTCGTCTGGATGATGATTATTCCAATAAACTCTGATAGTATTCAATAAAATCAGAAATAAAAATAGAACACAATTGTGTCTATCCATAGTAGTACATAACTACAATCCATGGGTACTACCACACCAAGTAACAGTACACAGTGCCTGATCAAGTAAATGTTAGTCACTAACAGTTGAACATATCCACCACAATAGAATACATCTACCTGCTCATATAGTCTTCGTAACAAACATATGATAGAAACCTACACAATGTTAAGGATATAACCTAATCATCACACAATTTTTCACTCACGTCTGGGAGATCTGAAAGAATATATGCCCCTCATGTATAACATCAACAATGTGTTATCTACTCTATTCTTCTCAAGCAAGGAAGAATGATTGTTTCTTATTTATGAGATTGGACCATTCCTCACACTGGGCAATTCTTCCTACACTAATAAAAGTTCACCTTGAGAGAATGTATAAACCTTAAGGGAATTCCTATCCCTTATTGTTGAGCTCCTGACCATTCCCACCCTCGCCATTCCTCCTACACTAACCAAAGTGTAACCCCCGAGAGAAATGTATAAACTCCAAGGGAATGATTGTCCGGACCATTCTCCTAAGTAACTACAAGGGAAAAGATTGTCTTGTATCAAACTCCAAAACATACCATTCCTCATGTTAACAAAAATGAGAAATCGTTGTCCGGCAAAGCGGGACAGTCTTCTTGAGTAAACCTCAAAAAGAGAGACTGTCCTAGACCACTCCCCATGTTAAACGCTAATGGAAGCTGCTTGTCTATGATACATCAATCTGACCCATTTCCTAAGCGTTAATCACAATGGGAAATCGCTATCCGACAGAAATCTCAATCCACACTCCGAACAGGAAAGCATCTGTCAAATATGGACTATTTCATTGAAAATGAGTCGTCTTCACATATTTGCCTCCCAACCTGGAGTCATCTCTTCCTTTTTCAATAAGGAATCTGTTCTTACCTAGGCTCTATATTGAGTACACCAACTCTTTCATTTTGGATAGAATATTTACCAAAATGTGTTCTTATCTCGCCAACTGTGGAGGATATGTGTGTATTGAGAACCACTTTCCTTTCCTTGACTCTATCATGGATAATGTAATGCTTAACCTCAAATTTTCTTTGGTATGGAGCACTAGTTTTCTCTGAAGACTTCATATAGATCTGAACAATAGATTATATCATTGTTGGAAAACTGGAACATATCCATGTAGTAACTTCTTCTGTCATCATGAGATCTTGATCTTCCTCGAAAATCATCTCTACGTTATAGGAAATCTTCACCATGCTTCTCTCAGGTATCTGAGGTTCTCCACCAAGTTATCTCTTCTATATGCATACAAGGGTCTCTTCTGGTATGCCACAAAGTCTTGATATTTCTCTTCACACGCTCTTTATTCAATTTCTCCTGAGAACATTCTCAAAAAATATCCGATGTAGAATTTCAACTCATGGAGGTTGGGCATGGATGATATAATGACTCATGTAGAGATGTAATTATGGTTTCATCGGAACAGTAATCATCATGTCTCTCCCTCCATCTGGGGAGAATCTCTAGTTCCTTTGGGATCTCAACGTTTCTCTCATTCAAGTCTTCCACACTTTTCATCATGACTTTCTTAGTTCCTCCGCTGATATTTCATTTTATTGATTTTACATCAAATAAAATCTTGTGATTCTTTGATATAATGACCTGGTTGTTATGGCTTCTCCTTCTTGGAATCTCTCATGTGTTTCTTTAGTTCTCGGGTCCATGGAGTTTCTTATAGATTCCATGCCCCAAAGATTCTAACTTCTTCCTTTCATAATAGGATCACGGATGTAGATGGACAACTAGGGATACTTAAGGCTTCTCTTAAAGCACGTACTGCCTTTCATGGCTACCATCATGGATATATATCTCATCATCTCTTCAATGGACTGGTAGATTATCTCCTAATCCTTTCTCTTCATGTAAGGAGGCATATAATCGGCTCCCTCCGTCTAACAGAGTCCACGCTCCATCCTCAGATCCCGGTTCTGGGCCATATAATCATTTCTGATTAACACAGAGTCCACGCCCATCTTGTTATCTCTACAAAAACGCTATAAAGTCTTTTCAATTTCTCTTGATTTCAGTTGGACTCTATTTCTATCATTTCTTTGCTCTTAAGTCTCTTCATAATTACCCGGGTTTATTCATAAAATAGCCTACATGATTTGTATTTCATCCCTTCATGTGTATTATCTTAATGATATCCATTCTGTCTTGTTGTCTTCCATAGGTATAGTTCTTCTTGAATTCACATCTTCCTGGAGAGATAGATATACAAGATATGTGCTGCAATGCATAAACAAGATATGTACAAGAAATAAGAAGAGCTCTTGTTACTCGAAGAAGAAGTCTCTTCCATCCCTTCTGTAGTCTCTTAGGTTTCTTTTCTTCTGCAAATTGATGTTTCTGCCTTTCTCCTTCCTTTTCTTTAGCTCCTGACAATGATTCTTGTAGTGACCATACTTTCGATAATTGAATCATTGTACTTATGAAATGTCTTTCTCTTGATTTGGCTTCCCATTGAACCAAATTCCTTTGTTCCTCAAGGTCTCTTGAATCTTGGTCAGGAAGGTTTGATCATTGTACTTATTTTGGGGGTTTCTCTTTTCACTGATCCTTGATTCTCTTGAGCACGTAGAAGTTCAAAGTTCTTCAAATGTCGAGGCTACTTTCTCTAGGTTCATTCTTTACAAAATGCATCCCAATGGCCTTAGGTAGGAAGATCATTGAGTACTCATGTTTCACTAAACTCCTTTCCTCAGGATTATTCTTCAATATCTCTTGTATTTGACTTTAACCGAGAGATTCTCACAAAATATGATGTTATGCTATCCCCATCTGTAGCTAACTCATTCGCCCACCTGAGAACACTTTATTATTTGAGGACACTTGCTCATAAGTGATCCTGGACCCTTTGATGTTAGACTCCATGATATTCAATATGATGATTGACAGATGATACGATGTATCCCTATTTGATGTAGACAGTGCCATTGACTCAGCTTTGGATTGAGGTGGTGGTTTTGAACTTGAGGGATGCAGAGAGATCGTAGATCCCCCTCTTGACCCTTGGAATGAGTCAGAGTGCGCTTTCGAAAGCAATGTGTTTTACTATGATGTTTCATTTTATTTTATGATTTGATGTTGACATTTCCGACATGATTATTGGTGATGCATGCTAACGATAGCTTATTTTAAATTTGGACTCATTGATATGGAGTAAAGGGCCACACAATTACAAGAGAGGTTGAGGAGGTGATAACAGCCCGCCAATCACTGCTAGCACTTCCGCCGCGGCTCGAACTGTAGGTTAACGTATACCTAGTTCTAGAGGAACCACGATACCATGAGAGAAGACTGAGATAATCACTCACAAATATTCTAAGGAGCACGCAATAAGGCGGGGGCTTTATTACTTAGAGCCCTTTAGTCTCCCACTAGTTCACCCGGCGGAGTATTCACCTGTGGGTTATAGAGGTCTACCAATCAGTCACTCGGCGGCGTGGGTAACCCTTTGGAGCACGGGTAACCCTGCTGACACGCCGCATTTAAGAAACTTAGTCGGGCGAAAGTGGTACCCTGGAGCACATGGCAACCCGGCGGCACGCCGCCAAAAGAAAGTCCAGAGGCAAGTGACACCCTTGGCTTAATTTGGTGCAACCCGGCGCGGCACCGCTGCTGTAAAGGTGACGGTGGAATCAAATTTAATTAGCCCCAAGTCTTCAGGACCTGAATAAAACCTTAAAGCATTACCCTTAACTTGTTTCAGTCTAATCCAAACCCCAAGCCTAAGACCTTCTAGGAAAACCGGGGAAATTTTAGTGTGGCCTCAACAATTGAAAATTAAAAAAAAAGAATGAAAAACAACAATCCCCGTGACCCACGCCTCTTTTCCTTTGTCTAATTTTATCCAAACTATCCCCGCCTTGATCTCTCCAAGATCCATCTTCCTTTACTCTGTGTAGCTCCAATTTTTTCTGTAAATCTGCAAGCCCTCCCTGTGAACCTCTTTATTCATTTTGTAAAAAATTACTTAATATATAAATATCACAAATAAATAATAATAATTAAAAAAAAAAAAAAAAAAAAAAATAATGATAATTAAATAAATGAATGTGAGCTTCCTAATAAAAAATAAAAAATGAAACATAAATATAGGTATATTTATTCTGTATGTAAAACCTATTATAAAACAAATGAAGCTAAGTATAACTATAAACAAATTGTTACTTTCTAAGTATTATAAACCAAAATTTAAAACAAAAGGTGATGAGCCGAGATCACCCTTTAATTTTTTTTAAAAAAAGGGAAAATAAAATGAAATATATAAACCAAAATAAATTAAAAAGAGAATTCAGCTGTCAAAAAGGTGGGGAACTCAAGAAAGGAGAACAGGTTAAAACAGGGATAAGGAGAGGGGAGAGGGAAAGGAAAAGGGGCTTTTGTCAGATTGGGATTGTGATGTTGAGAGAAGAGAGACTGACTGGACTGCTGGTAGGAGTTGGGAACCCTCAACACATTTGAGTGGTAGCTCAACCTTGGAGGCGAGATGGGAAGCTAGTTTACTGTCTGGATTGTGTGTGGTTCCTTTGTGGCTCGGGTGGATAAGGGGGAAGTAGAGTACTCCTTGTGTTTGGTTGGGAGGTACCGGTGGGTTTTTTTGCGGTCGGAAAGCAGGAGTGGGAGCAGCTTGGAGTAGGAGCACCCGAACATTGCTGAAGGTGTTGAGGCTCAGGTATGTAACTTTCTGGTTTTCTATCTTGCTATGGATATTTACAAACTGTAGTTAATGGTTTGTGCAACTTGTAGTTTCATGGACATAGAGTAAATCGTGTATGAGAACTGCTGGCAGCCCGCCACCCAATCTTTGTATTAAAGCATTTAACGCTTGTTTTATGGGACAGCCTTGCCGGTTCTTGTTTGTAATGGGCGTTTTGGGGCTGTAGGGTTTACTCCTTTTATTGGTCGGGTATGTGCACCGTGGTATTGTGTACTTACACCGTGATTGCATTTTTTACCGGGTATATACAGATAAATGGGGCGCCTTCCCTTATAATGGGGTAGCTTTAACTTCCCCGCTATTTCAAACTGGCAGCCAATTATTTCGGTCATTGCCCATCAAACCTTACATTATCGGCCCGGCAATGACCTTTCTCCTTAATCGCTGCTTTTCCACATTCGGGAATATACTTATATACACAATAAAAAATTCGTTTAAATAGTTTGTATTCTCTAATATAGATTGCTTCTGTACAACAATCCAATGCATCAAGGCGTTTCTATATTACAGTTGAAACTTGGAAATGCATGCAACCGTTGATAGCTTAGGTCCCTTATGGAAGTGGGGTTAAATTTTTGGTTCAAAGCAGTCGATTCTTGTGGTATGAGCTCTTAGGTTACAGAAGCAGTTGTTTGAACAAATTGGTAGATTTTAAGAGTCCCTAGAATGCTAGTACATAAACTTACTAGTGCAGAATACATGATGCCTAAGGGAAAAGCAAGGGCATTAATCATGTGTAAAGTGGGATCTAAATTTGGAACCACACAGAAGGACCTATTCTGTTAACTTATGATGGGCTCATAGTGTCAGTTTCTTATAACCTTTGATAGAGTTTAGGCTCCTTCCTAAATGGGAAATGCATGTAACCAAGGAAAGAAAGAGTTTATACCTATTACAAAAAAAAGCTTGGCATCTTCCCGATTCCAAGTTGGCTCTGACTTAGCACAGGAAAAGAAAGAAAGGAAGGATATTTTAGTCAATTTATTCTATTAGCCAACAGTGGAATTGTTCAGGACTGAAATGGTTACCTCTTTAGAATTACTTAATGGTGTCATTAGTGTTGAGCGCTTTGCCATTGTGGTCCAAGCGCATAAGTTATTGATGATAAAGGTCAAAATATCGCTACCAATTTTTATATGTTAAATTGAATAAATATTGAAAATTCATCTACGTCCACGCCGCTTAATAATGTTGTTGAATTGCAAGGCCCTTAATTCAAGCATGCGATGAGTTTGGCCTAAATTTTGTTATGTCATGGTAGATTTTTAGACGCGGCATACTATATTAGGCAGATTGTAATAAGTGGCTATTTGCCCGATCCCCGGGCGTGTCACCCCGCTCACTTACCCAAGTGTGTCATTTCAGTACACGCTGATTCATTGTGCTACTCCATAAGTCGGGCGCACCGGGTCTGCCTTTAATCGCCCGGCTGTGTAAAATCTGATGAGGAAGGTAATAAATCGTGGAAGTTCATTTCACTTCATGACTAGAGTCACACAACACTCAAATTTCTACTCCCACAGCCACCGCTATAGATTGTCAAGCCCACCAAGAAATATAATTTAAATGACAGCCCGAAGAGGTAGAAATCTATTATCTGGGGAATCCGAAGTTCTCGAACTTTGAGAACTAAATAAATATAAATATATATTCTAAAATAATGTCGCCTTGATTAAACCCTAGCCCCCGGTCTTCAATCCATCAAGCTCAACGATCCAGGTGATGACTGTTTGTCCTTCGACACAGCAATTGCCAACCGTTATTTTTGGTGCCGTGTTTACCTGGTGAATGATGGCGTGTGTAAATTCGTGCCTTACAATGCATTCGTTTATTGGCTGAGATTTATTGTCTTTCTTAATGCCAGCTTGGTGAAACGGATAGAAGCCCGGAGTAGGTAAATTCAATGACCTTCGCTGTAATTGATAATAATAATAATGGTAGTGCTGGCTATGTCTTGGGGAACTATCAACGCAGTAGCATGGTAATGCTGTCGAGAAGTCGTATTGCTTTCGCTTTTATTAAAGGTGAATTCATAATCCTTATTTAATCGGGTAAGAGAAATCGTTATCTATTACTTAATATTTGTTCAATATATATGTCTATATATGATGTTCCAAGATAGAATTGATTTTCACCATCGTATTTACTCATTGTAATTATTGCATAGATATTTCAACTATACTTCACATCTTTTGACCTTTATTAGAGAGCACCCTCACCTCTTCCACTTGGCACACATATATTATTTCATTGGAAGTCAAAGAAATAACAAATATTTATGAAAGGAAAAAAAAAAAAAAATCTAAAACCCTAAACGCGGACCGGAAAACAAAAAGGAAAAATAAAATTTTAATTCTTCACACATTACACTTCCTAAAAGTCAAATGACTGATATGTCATTCATTAAATTAGAACGACTTGGAAAACAAAGCAGCACAATCCGAAAACTAAGTCTCATTTATGACTTGGAAATTAAGGGTTAGTGACACAAATGATAAATTCTATGAGGTGTCTTAATTATTGTCATTTTAAATATGGTTATTCTGATAACCGCAGCAGTTTTAATTATTGTTAATTGGTTAATTGAATACTGGCCCTTTTTTTTATTTTGCTAGAATGGTTGTCTTGAAGTTGTGGCTTGATTTCATTGATAATTTGCCTATTGAGGAAAAGGTAATTTAATTACGTTAATTTGGTCATTTGAATGGTGGCATTGATTAATGGTAATTGGTTTTGATTTATCGTATAAGTGGCATTTGATTAATGATAATTGGCATTGATTATTGGCATTTGATTTATCGTATAATTGGTCATTTTGAATCATGGCATTTTAATTGTTAAGAATTCGTCCCTCCTCTAAATATGCGTTACCTTTAATATGATCAATTCTAAAATATTGTCATGGTTACATTATCACTTAAATTATATGTCAGATTTTAATTTCTTAGATATTACGTGATGTTATTTTTAGATAATGGTAGTTGTTTTTGTATACATTGATATAGGGTAAGGGAGGCCAAGGGGTGGTCTTAAACATCTAGGTAATAATGGGGTATTGATACCAGTGATTAAGATAAGGCTTGCTCCAATTTCCATTGCTGTTCTTGGTAAGGTTATTATGGTTAAATTTAAATGTTAGTATGGTAAGGTAATATCAAGTTAAGGTCCGCCACTTATTAATGCCAAAAGTTACAACTATATAATTTGTTATAACTGAAGGCTGGCGCTTACCATTGACGCCTTTTGCAGAAACATTTACTTGCCTAAAAGAATAAGAAAGGATCGTGGTAGTAAAGTTAAGGTATTGAAATGGAGTCAGTGCAATGAATTAATTATAATGTAGGAGTTAATTATATCACCTTTTGATGTAGAACTGATGTTATGGTTAGAACTAGGATAATGTTCTAGCAAATTCTTGAGGAATGATATTGTTGTTTAATTGTTGACCCTAAATGAATGTTGGAAATGATAATTTAATTGTAAGACTAGTTTAGATAATGAGAAGGTACTTCATTATTAATGGTTGCAAACTAATCACGACAAACCTGACATTGTTGATTATGTCTTAGGGAAACTTACCGCATTATAGAGAAATGTAATGTATAAGGTTACTAGGATTTGCTATCTTCTTCAATGCTTTAATTGTGGGGAAATCGTTAGCCCAAAGTGTATCAAGCGCAGTATATTCCTTTGTCATGAAGCGATATTTAAGATATGTTACTTTCATAGGATTCTTTCACTGCAGCTTACTTTGCCGTAGCAGATAAAGTGATAAGGTGGTAGCGCTTCATCTGAATATAATAAAACAACGAGGGAAAAGTAAAGATCAAATGATAAGGTAATTTTAACGCCATCAGACCTTGTGGTGAAAATGCTGCCATTTATGTTTTAATTCTAGCGCCTAAATGCTTGGTGATTTTTACTAATGCCATTCATTGTAATATAAAGGTGCTATGGGTATGATTTCGTGTTGTTGTTATTATCATCCTGAATGCTAGTAGAAGATTGCGTCTTGTTGGATGTCGTGTGTGCGTGGCTTAATGAGAGTCACGTGAGTCCTCACCTTCTACACGCATACCCTTTGACACCCCAAAAAATAAAAAATAAAAAAATAAAAAATTTCGACATGTCAACGGAATGGCTGTCATAACGAGGAGGGTCAGTTATATGGTAATATCACAAATGGCCACCCGCACTCTAGTCACCAATTTGATTTCGCTGATACTATTAGAGGATTGTCGCGGCTTAATCGAGCTGTTTGTGTGCGCAGAATTTAGGTGATCATGGCTACAGAGGGACGCCAATGAGGCCTAATTCACAGTTATGGGAGGAGGCATGACGCCTCCAAGAGCATCCATGCCTGAGGGCCTCAACCCCAGGGAGGCATGGTAGCCGGTGCCCGGAATGTGAGCTTAAGTAGCAGTTGGCATTGTTATTGATGATGAGATCCTGCATGTCCGTAGCCCTCAATTAGCCGCCGCTGGGATTAAAGATTTATAGCTGCATGCCGGCACTTCGGTTCTCGCTACGCGACTCGCTATATATTTAACTTCTCACCGAACTCGGTGAAGATGCAAAATTTCCTCGAAATTCTTTTGGTTCCTTGACCATGCAAAACGCCAAGGCATGTTGGGAGAATATGGCGATGTGCTCTTGCACTGCATTATAATTTCCAACATGAAAGTCCAGATGGCGGTATTTCAACTGAAGGGGAGCCCCCTTCTATGGTGGAAGACGCTTCCGCCGCAATGCAAACATGGCCGTGGAAGACGGTCATGGGAATCCATTCGAGGGAACGATTCAGAGAGGTACCTTCGAGGAATTCTTTGAGCCGGGCTCAATGAGTTCATTGCCTTACTGTGGAGGTGCTGTAATGCGCCCCAGGCACGTATGCTATTCGGTTGATGATTCTTGTAACTTTAACCCCCGGTGAAGCCATAATGCATTGATTCATGTTGGCCTGCACAGCAGCATACGCGGAAGCGTGGTTTATTATCGGATGCCCCAAACCTTTCACGATTTCCCGCCTCGGGCGCGCTGTTCGTAATGAGTCGAAGCCGTGGATGTATTTCCGCTGCAACGTATAGTTGAGGAAGGGTTACGTCGCGGTCCTTAACCCGAGAGTTGTCACGGTCATCTCGGTACCGAATTTAGGATCTTGGCGACTGATCAGTAAGGATTGGTTGAGACGATGAGGCATTCCCTCAACTATAAGACAAAATGATTAAGTTTGGTTGATGATGAAGGATGTGAGATGTGTGAGCGGTACGGAACTGGCTCGGTATTCGCCTCTTCCCATGTGACATCAAGAGTATAATGCAAGGTGCAAACTTTATGCCATCCCTCGCTAAACGAAAAAGGAATAGCTGAAAAGTTCAGAACACCCTTCCTGTGGTGAAGGAGTTGGCGGACGCATTTCCAGAGGAGTTGCCTGGGATGCCATCGGAGAGAGAATTTGAGTTTACTATAGACTTGAAACTAGGGACTGAATCGATAGCGAGAGTGTCTTATCGGATGTCGACCCCGTATTTGCAAGAGTTAAAAATGCAGCCGAAGGAGTTGTTGGACCCAGGACTGATACGCCCTAGTGTGCACCGTAAGTGCAAATTTATTTCATCTCAAAGAAGGACTGATCGTGGAGGCTTTGAAATGACTATCGTCAACTAAACAAGGCTACCATCAAGAATCAGATCCCCTTACCAGAACTGACGATTCATTCTAACAAAATGAAGGGTACGCACGTTCCTCTCCAAGATCAATACTTATGTATACGGATATCACCAGCTATTGGATCAGGGAGGATGATTTCCCTAAGACCTCTTTTAAGACTAGATTTGGACATTGAAGCCAACGTTTTGGTCTTTGACCGGCTAAACTCTGTGGGATATCTATGAGTTTTATGAATGGGGTTTTCTGCGAGTACTTGACAAGTTCATCCAAGTATTCATTGACGCATATCTGATCTACTCGGACGACGGAGGAGCATGACAAGCGCAAGTGCTCGTCATGCGCTTGGTACTACAATGTTTTACGAGAACACAAATTATATGGGAAGTTGTCCAAATGCTTCTTTTATCAATCAAGGATTCACTCACTTAGGCATGCCATCTCCTAAGGCGAAATGCCTACGGCACCCAAACGGCGCTGAGGTTATTATGGAAATGGCTCCCTCACTTCAACGTAATCGTCACCGTATGAGTTTTATGTGATTAGCGGTGGATAACTTCGACGGTTTGTTGAGGTTGTTTCAAGATAACCGACTACAAATTGCGTAAGAAAAACAAGAAGTTTGTTTGAAGGAGAAATGCCGGAAGCATTTTGAGAAGAAAGAGTTGTTGATAACCACAATATACTAAAGGTCCCCTCGACATTGACGCAGACTCTCTGCAGGCTGCAACCGACGATCCAAGGCTAATGAAGTGGAGTCCACGCAGATGGATGGGTGATCGTATACATTTCCTGAGGAAGCCGAAGGCATGAGGAGAACTACGCGGTGCATGATTTGGAGTTGTTAGAAATTGTTTATGGCTTGAAGGTTTGGAGACTCTACCTTATAGGATGAAAATTTGAATTAAAGACTCCATCAATGGATCATAACACATTTTTACGCAGCTGACCAACGCTACATAACGGCGCTATCGTAATTGATTAGCGAGTATGATTTGGAGATTAATTACATAAAGGGAACAGTTGGAACTGAAAGTGGCTGGATGCTTTGAGTCTGAGGCTGCATATTTCTCGTGTTACCTCTTCGCATACAAATCTACTTGAGAGAAGAATCCTCACCTTTACAGCCAGTGGATGATGACCGTACTAAGAGGTCAGGGATTTTATCGGACAAAAACACAATGATGGTACCCAATGCTATGAGGGATACCTACCCTATAGCAATGGGTTATCAGGTTTAGAAGTCGGATTTATTTACCGCCAAATGACGAGTTGAGATGTTGATCTTGAGCGAGGCTCATAGGGCAGTCACATGGCTCACCCGGAGTTACAAAGATGAGGCGCACTTCAAACCATTATTCTTTTGGAAGGGGATGAATGACGACATAGTCAACTCTGCGGCTAGATGTCTCGAGTGTCAAAAAGTAAAGGCTGAACATAGACACCCGTGCCAGGATTTCATCAACCGGTACGCTATAACCGGAATCGAAATGGGAAGGTACCGATGGATTTCATTGTCGGATTAAGCACCGGCCATGACAAGGCGAGATACACGACTCTATTTTGTAGTAGTAGACACTCAATTTTAAGAGTGCTCACTTCATTCCTATGTGTATGACGCGACGTGCACCGGCATATAGCCAGAGTTTCTATCAAGGAGATTGTGAGTCGGCTGGCGGCCTAAAAGATTGATTATATCCGATCGAGTATTGGTGTTTACCGGACGATTTTTGGATGAGTTTCCAAGACACCTTGGGAACCAAACCTAACTTTTTGAAACCCAGATCACCTTGTATTCGGACGGACAGAAGCAGAACGTGATTTAACCAAACCCAGGGAAGACATGTTGCATGTATCGCGATGGACCAACAAAAGGGAGGAATTCTTGCCTCTAGAGTTCGGCCATAACAACATTTACCACAGCACCATTAAGATGGCTCCTTTGAGTTTCTTCATGGGCGGCCGTGTCGGACGCCTCTTTGAGCGCTGATCGGCTTGAGGATATCCTCCGTGGGACCCGTAAGATCCAAGAAATGGAGGAGCAGATGCAATCCAAGGGGTGACAAAGGGATTGGCAGGGCGCAAGATCGGTAGCAGTTATGTTGATGCACACCAGCCGCACCGAAGCTGATGGTCGGGCGATCGAGTCTTTTTGCATGTTAAACCGCATAAGAGTTCGACTAAGTTTGGAAAGGGAGCTAAACTCTCTCCTAGGTTCGTGGGGACCTTCGATTGTGGAGAAAAAGGGGCCCATGGCCTATCGAATTGGGGCCTTATTTGATTCTTTGAGGCGTATGCAACATGTTTTTCATGTTTCGCTCGGTGACATTTGAGTATTAGCATCCTACGCGATGCGATTGACCTCGAGTTCGTAGGTATCGGACGATAGCCATGTATCGGGGAGCCGGCCGGTATATTAGATCATCGCGGCTCGGCTGCCACGACGCCGATGGGTAGATCGTCAAGGTCCAAAGTGGGGATGCTTATAGTCCACACCTCATGACTGGCGACGCAGAATATTAAGCGCGCCGAGCTCTATTTTGTTTGATGGCGGACTTAAGGATAATCGCGGATACCTTATTTCTTTGCATTACAATCGAGAAACTTCGGGACAGTTTAGACAAAGAGGGGGTGTATATAACATCCCGGTCAGCCCAATCGGTGAACACTTATTATTTGAGGACACTGCCTTCGCAAGTGATCCTGACCCTTTTTATGATAGACCCATGATATTCGGACATGATGTGATTACGTATTTATTACGATGCGTCCCTATTTGATGTAGACAAAGCTATTGACTCATTGATTGAGGTGCGTGGTTTTCGACCTTTGAGATGCAGAGGGCATCAGATCCTCTAACCCTGGACCGTAATGGAGTGCTTTCTGCTAATGTTTATTATGATGTTCTATTTGAGTGATGTTTTGATGTTGACATTTCTTGACATGATTATTGGTGATAAATGCTGACGATAGCTTGGTCAATTTGGATCTACATATGGAGTGGAAGGGGCCACAATACCTGCAGAGGTTCAGGGGAGAGGTGGATGCTATTCTCGCACCGCTTCCTCGCTAGCACTCACAATGGCCTCGAATCAGAGGTTAACGACACGAAGTTCAGAGAGGACCCACGATGCTGAGGGCCGACCGCTGACAATAAGCCAAGCGATGATTCTAAGGCCAGAATAAGCAGGTGGGGCCCTTATTCCTTAGGAGCCCTTAGTATCCCACTGAGTTCACACCTAGCCGGAGTTTTCACCTGTGGGCGCAGAGGTTCACTCAATCACTGGGCCGGGCGAGTGGCACCTCTTTGAGCACGCAGGTCCTCAAAGGGCACAGCCTCAAAGGTGGTTTATGGAATCAGCCTAATTAGGCCTAAGTCAACAACACCTGAATAAAACCTTAAAGCATTACCCTTAACCAACCGCCGCCTAGCTCAAAATCTAAACCATAAGCTCTAAGACCTCTAGAAACCGGGGAAATTTTATGTGGTCTAACAATTGAAAATTAAAAAAAAGGAATGAAAAAAAATCCCGACCGTCATCTCTTTTTTCCTTGTCTACTTAACTAAACTATCCTCCATCACTTGATCTTCCAGGATCCATCTTCCTTTTACTTGTGCAGTTCACTCTTTCTAAATCGCCAGCCCTCCCCGTGAATCCTCTTTATTCATCTTTGTAAAACATTTACTTTCCACTGCTTTACCCATCACTAATCTCTTTACTTAATTATACAAATATATTAATGATAATTAAATAATGAATGTGAGCTTCCTAATAAAAAAATGAAATTATAAATATAGGTATATTTATTTTATAAACCTATTATAAAAAAAATGAAGCAAGCAAGAATTATAAAACAACATGTTATTTTTATATTATAAAACCAAATTAAAACAAAAAGGTGATGAGCTTTTATTCTACCCTTTAAAATTTTAAAAACAAGGGAAAAATAAAATGAAATATATAAACTAATTAAATTAAAAAAAAAAGAGAATTAAAAAGTCAAAGAAAATGGGGGAAACCTAAGAAAAAGGAGAGAAATGAGGGTTTGCGGGATAAGAGAGGGGAGAGGGAAAGGAAAAGCGGCTTTTACCGAGGATTGGGATTGTGGATGTTGAGAGAAGAGAGACTCCATTGATTGGTCAGGTGGAGCTGGGAACTCCTCGTGATTTGAGTGCAGAAGCCCAAAATTCGAGGCTGGTACCGAGGAGCCAGTTACTCTCTAGTTTCGCAGGGCCCTATGCCCTCGGGGTTTATGGGGAAGAAGAGTTCCTACGCTTACTGGAGAAAATCGGTAACTCTTCGTATTCAAGTGGATTTATTTACCGGAGCACAAGAACCTTGCGCCAGCCGTAGAAGGACACAAAGTAAATTCCCCTGGTTTTCCATCTTGCTATGCATATTTACAACTCAGAGTTAATGGTTTGTGCAAACTTTGTAGCTCTCATGGATATAGATGAATCGTATGAGAGAACCTGTCATGGGTTGCCAAATTCACCCTTGTATTTAAAGTATTTTAACGCTGTTTCTCCGATGAAATTTTATTGGTTCTTGTTTCAGGAGGGCGCTTTTAATGAGGGTTTACTCTTTATTGTTACGCAGTAACCTGCATGCATTTTATACTCAGTATCAGCATTTTGCACATCAAGTGTGGCGGCGCTGTGAGTACTAGCGCCTTCCGCACAGTTGGGTGAACTCCTTTGGTTATTTTAAATCGCAAGCCAATTTTATCATGTCCGCCGCTCATCAACCTTATACATTATCACTGGCAATGACCCCTTTTCCCATTGGCGCTTTTTCCACATTCAATATATTTATACAAATCAAACAAGGTATTAAATAGTTTTAGATTTCAATATAGATTGCTTCGTACAACAATCCAATGCATCATGTTTCTATACTTACCGTTGAAACTTGGAAATGCATGCAACCGTTGATTAGCTTAGGTCCCTTATGGAAGTGGGGTTAAATTTTTGGTTCAAGGCAGTCGATTCTTATGGTATGAGCTCTTAGGTTACAGAAGCAGTTGTTTGAACAAATTGGTAGATTTTAAGAGTCCCTAGAATGCTAGTACATAAACTTACTAGTGAAGAATACACGGTGCCTAAGGGAAAAGCAAGGGCATTAATCATGTGTAAAGTGGGATCTAAATTTGGAACCACACAGAAGGACCTCTTTTGTTAACTTATGATGGGCTCATAGTGTCAGTTTCTTATAACCTTTGATAGAGTTTAGGCTCCTTCCTAAATGGGAAATGCATGTAACCAAGGAAAGAAAGAGTTTATACCTATTACAAACAGCTGGGCATCTTCCCGATTCCAAGTTGGCTCTGACTTAGCACAGGCAAAGAAAGAAAGGAAGGATATTTTAGTCAATTTATTCTGTTAGCCAACAATGGAATTGTTCAGGACTGAAATGGTTACCTCTTTAAAATTACTTAATGGTGTCATTAGTGTTGAGCGCTTTGCCATTGTGGTCCAAGCGCATAAGTTATTGATGATAAAGGCCAAATATCGCTACCAATTTTTATATGTTAAA
>SNQJ01S0198688.1:0-17148 GCA_010110895.2 Picea sitchensis
TACCAAACATGTAGATTACCATGCATCAATACCAAAAAATGATGAATCCCATATATGTATTCCAAATCCTCCATAAAACATGTGCCAATCAAACTGCTAGTAGGTGCCTCTACCTATGTACTAGAAAAGTACCAATCATGCATCAACTATAGATAAAGAATGATGTACAACATGATCACCTCATTAACTCACCAAACACATGTCCCAATGTGTAGCCCATCTATATGCTAAATGCATGAATCAAGCTTTCCAACAAGTAAGATTCCAATACATCATCAAGATATATCACATAACCAAGGTTCCATAACTTCACAGTCATAACCATCATTGTTCTTCAACAGAAAATGCATCAATCCATACTCATGGGTTAGTGCCATGCAACCAAGATTTTATTTTACATTATACCTTACATAATCCAATATAGAATCATGAAAACCTACAGCAAACAGTATCATAACCTGTAATAAACCAGGTCATACCCTGCATCACAAAGTTATACCATCACATCAAACTCCAATCCCTGTGCATTTCCTTTTTCCCAAGTCTTTTTCACATATACACGGCCTGCTGCATAGACAAATCGCATATGTATGCAACCTATACAAGGTCAGCATGTGTATGTATGTGATTGATACCATTGTCACCTGTGTATACCTTAGTAGATGACATACTTGAGATTCCCTTCAGACTTTCTTTCTATTCTGGCTTCTCTGTCTTCTTCACCTGCTTCTGTAGATGTCCCTGCTCCTCATAACTTGATCTATGAGCATCCATCTTCTCAAATATGTCTCCCTTCCTTACTTCATTCCTTCTTCTAGCCATGCTATGTGAAGTCCTCATCATGGTCTTTCTTCTTGTGTTCCATCACTCCTGGGATTTGTGGACAAACCCACTACAACTATAGCATCTCATGGTGTTACAATGAACAAAAATGTGTCCTACTTTATCACATCTCCAACACCTTATGGTGTTATAGAATCTTCCATTATATCTCCTTTCATAAGATCTACATTCAAAAGATTTCTGACCATATTCATTACATGAATAAAAATGCCCGTGAAAAATACTTTCATACCTTTGCTTTGGTGTCCCAAAGATAGCTTCTTTATGTCTTCCTTGATTTGTTCTTGCCTTGTGTATATGGTTTCTTTGCAACATTGTCTTCCTTCTTTGATGGAATTACCTCATGCTTCTTTGAGGTGCTTGCTTTAGCATGTTTAGCTTCTTATTTGTATCCAAGTCCTGATTTATCACATGGTGATCTTTGACTTTCCAAGATCTCATCCAAGATTCATGAGCTATTCAAGAATTTATTTGACTTCTCCACTTTCTTTCTAAGATAGAAAATTTCAACTTCTAACTTACATCATGACTCTTCCTTTTCTTTTTTTTGATTCTTCAATAGTTCTTCTATTCTTTTGGCTTCCTCAATTTGGGTCTTGAGATGGACAATGGTTTCAAAACTTTTTCTAATCTCATCATCTACATTCATATCTTCTTTTCCATTATTTAGTCTTGTGATCTCTTCTTCCTTTTCTTCTAATTGAGTCCCATTGTTCTCTTCTTGTTCTTTGAGCATTTCCTTTAATTTCAAGATGTGCCTTAGACTCCTCCTAAGAAACTTCTTAGTGTTATCCGAAAGATAGTTATAGTCTATATAATAATGATCACTTATATATATATATATAAACCCTCTTCAACTTCCTTTTGAAGTTTTAATAGACTTTGTTCTATTATTTTCATGGGATAATTACCATCAAACTTTACACAAACTGTTTCTAGATCTTCTTCTTCACTTGTATAGAACAATTCATCATCATCATTGCAATCAAGGGTTTTTTAGGGTTCTTTACCTTCATTTGAAATATCTTCATGATCTTCCTTTTTGCCAACATAAACACATAATTCTTTGCCTTCATTTGAAATGTATTCAAGATCTTCCTTTGTGCTTTCATCACTTGATTTTTTATCCTCACTTGAAATGTTTTCAAGATCACATTTAGAAATAATACAATCAAGGGTTTTTGGATATTCTTTACCTTTAATGATCTTGATGGAGTGATATTCAATATCTTCCTTCTCCTTATTGCTTTGATATGTATCCTCTATCTTTAGCCAGAGATCCTTGGTGGAAGTGCATTGTCCCGTGCTCTCTTTGATAGGGATTGAGAGTCAACTAAGAATGATCTTGAGAGCCAATGAATCATTACTCTTCCCTTCCCTTTGAGCTACAAACTTTGACTTGTTCTTCAATGAAATTGAGCCACCAATGGATTCCTTCCAAATTGTTGCTCCCATTGTCTTCAAATGCAATCTCATCTCTATTCTCCAAGTAGAATAGTTTTCCCCATCAAGTATTGGAACTTTATCATCCATTTATATGTCTATGGATCTCCTTCAATATTTTTAAGGCTTGTAGTGAAGGCCTTCTCTGATACCAATTGTTGGACACACCGACTACACTGAGAGGGGGGCGTGAACAGTGTAGGGCTCTTTTCCCCAAAACTCCTTATTTAACAATCACCATTAAATCATTACTCATTGATTTCATTTATAACCTATTAAATGTCAACACATATCAACAACATATATCAGCAATATATCATCAACAAGTAATCACCACAAGGAACACAAAAAACACAAGATGTATGTAAAATTTTCTTTTTTTTACGGACTACAATCCTTGGGGTTTTTCAACAACAACTGAATAGATTACAACTCTACAAGAGCACCATATCTATAATGCAAGACTCGTATCACACCCTCATCACCAACTGAGATGAGGCAAAAATCCTCAACATATATCAATCTATACCATAAACAAGTGCATCAACCATGCACCAACCTGTACCAAACAACCTATAATCAACCTGTACCATAAACAAGTGAACCCAACCATGTACAAAATATATAAAAATCATGTGTCAACTAATCATCAACAATGAATCACCAATATGTACCAACATCATCAATTATACACCTCATGTATGTGCCAACTCATCAACTGCTTGTCTCAACCATGACTAGTTTTGAATTAGTCAACAACCTTAACTTGAAATAATCATAACTTTGTACCTATAATGAATGAATATCTGAAACTAATACAAAATTTTCTTCAGTTTGTTTTATGCAATTCCTCAAGGTATCACTGCTTGGAAACTTTCAGAAAAGGAGTTATAGCAAAAATGGCATACCTTGTTGAATTCTGTCTTATTCTAGAGAGCGACCTTGTAGAGCGTTCCCCACACATAATGTTTATTGAATTGATATGAAAATGTTACAAAAAATAAAAAAAACTGTAATATAATTAACACAATTGGTCTCACTGAATTTGGATCTTTTATGAAGAAGTTATGACGTTTTTACCTGAAACTCCTGTTTTAGACTAGTTTCAGGACTAGCCAGAAACCCTATTTTCGACGGCGTGTATCTCCAAACATAAAATGAACCACAAGCTCATTTTTTTACCACAGATACTTGGATATGTTTCCTCAATGGAATATTAATCTCATAGTCTGAATCATTATATAAAAAATGTTAGTACGAAAGTGGTGAGATGACCTGTAAATAACACACCTTAGAAAACATCATGAAAAGATTTTATCCTTGAATTCCGGCCCTATTTTCTTCACCTTCCCTCTGGAATTAGGCTTATATATCCTTCGGTTACCTCATTCACCTATATATCTTCAATATTCTCAAGTGTTCCACACCAAAAATTCTCAAGAAGCTCTCACAAGAAGCTCTCCAACAATACTCCAAAAGATATTCTCACAAGAAGCTCTCCATTGATCCACAAAAAGGATGATCTACAAGAGATCATTGCGATCTTATTTATACTTTCGTCCTCTAGGTCACTTAACCCATTTTTAGGTCACTTAACCTATTTTCCTTATTTTTATGGTTAACCACTTTCCATAAATAGAAAGTTCTCCAATATTTTATCATTAAAATATTCCTTCTTGATTTTTTCACCTTACTTTATCATTTCTTGATTTTGCCACTTCTCTTTATTATTTAAATAATCCACCTTGACTTTGGCACTTTACTTTATCATTTAAATAATGATTTCTTATTTTAGGTCACTTTGACTTCTTTGACCATTTTGGGGCTTCAAGCCAACACATGGGGGTCCTTCAAATCCGTAGGGCCATAACTCTCAAACCATGAGAAGTTATGTGACATTCCACATAGCACCGGAAATGGTATGTCAATAACTATCCATCTAGGATAGTTTCACCAACAAATTCATTTATCTTCATCTCATTATTCCACATACAAGCATGGGTCCTCCAACCATTCTTCTAGGATAACTCAATCCGAAAAGTGTCTTCCCGTGATGGATTTCACCATAAGGGGACAAATTTGGAGTTCATCCATTTGTGCACCATATCAGTCATGATAAGACCGTAATGAGTCATCTATACATTTTTTGAACAATGCATGATATAACAATGAAACCACATTGATCCATCTTCATCATGTATCAATGAAAACTCATTGATCTTCATCATATCAATGACAACTCATTGATCCATCTTCATCTATGCATTCTCATCAATGACAATACATATTACATTACATCAATCATCAATCAATAAATCCTTTGGAATCAATCAAACAATCAATCTCTTGATATCAATCAATGACATCAATCAATCACACCTTTGTCATAAATGACAACATGATCCAACATTTTTTTTCTTCTTGAGAAGCTCGCTTCGTTCTATCTATTGACTATCATGTTATCCTTATTATAAGGTGGAATTTTAATGAGGTTTGAGTTCTTAATTTATCTCGCATTTCCAAGTTGGATGGAAATATAAGATCTTACATTAATGACACCCAAGGTTAGTAAATTTAATGTNTTTACTTCACAGATATAACCCTAATTACATAGCAACGCGGTATTCAACTAGATCTAACACATCTAAGCACTTATCATATGGAAATATATCATATCTATCATTTATTCAAATCACTAATCAGTAATCTGTCATATCAAATTCGTCTAAGCATACATTACTGCACTAAGAATAAATCACATGGAGAACATAACAACCATAATACACAAAGAAACCATAAAACAGGATATATGTGGTTCACCTCCATCATGGGGCTACGTCCACCAACTCTTCTTCTCTTCTTATTATCTTTTGTCAAGCTTCTTACATGCACAGAGAATCAAAACCCTACTCCGCAGAGGATAGGAGATATGTGCGCACCTCACCAGATCCTCCCTCCTCGAGCCAGGTCCCAGCACAAATCCTTCTACAGTCTGTTCACAGAGCACTACATATGGCCTACACTTAGCTTCACAAATCTCAACATACACTATGCACAAAGCCTCTTACAATACTTGCACTTAGTACTTTTGGCATACAACATCCTCCTTACTTAATTCACATAGTTATCTATTTATACATTACAAACATGCCTAAACATGGGTAAACCCATGGGTTGACATCCCCATACCCGTTATATAAGCCCAAACCAAAAAGTGCCCTAAAAAGGGGCCGAGATCCTGCGATCTACGCTTCGACTTGCACTCCACCTTCAAACATCCTGTCGAAGTCCCAAAATAAGTCAAACATGACCAAGGATCTCCAAAATTTGGTCAAGGTCCAACAGATCCAAATCTACTGCCTTTCACTCCGGTGTTAAAGACTTAGATTCAAATGCCCTGCTTTTATGTGTATACAAAATCTCTTATTAAAATTGGATGTGAGTTGGTCATGGGGGGCCATCCCTATTGCCAAGACATGGGCATGACCACGACTTGTCCACATGGACGGCTCCCTGCAGCCAACTCATAGTTATTTCAAAAGTTTCATATTTTATAAAATTTTCATTAAAATTTCAAATTGTCCAACTTTTTATTTCAAACATTTTGTATTTTATAAAAATTTCAAATCTTTAGGAATTCAATTTATAAATCCATGTTTACATATGTAATATTAGAGTATCATAAGTTTCTTACAATGTTTCTTACAATGCCTTGTTTACCGTTAAATTATATTAACTTTTTTTTAAGTTATGTTGTTTTCAATCTTTTAAGTTATGTTGTTTTCAATCTTTTTGCACTTGATGCCACAAAACATTGGTTATAGGTTTTTAATAATGTGAATCTAGATTATAAAATGTATTCAAAATATTTTGTTGATATAAAATATTGGTTGTATGGTTTTAATAAAGTAAGTAGATTATAAAGTTTATTCAAAATATTGAGGATATTGGAGTCCTACACATGAAATGATGTCCTTATTAGATGAGATCCTCATATTATAAATAAAATCCATGGGATCCCTTGATCTATAACACCTTGAATACCATTGTACCACTTCTCAACAAGTGAATGCATATGTTATGTTTGTTGCATGTACAAGGATAAAATTCCCTCAATCCCTTAGACACCTTGCATTTATGAATGTTAATTTTCCCAAGGAGACAATACCTTTGATTGTTGATGCAAGGAAAATAACATGGAATGTATTTCATCCAACCACACTACTTTGGGCATGGATGGCCCTATATTGGATTTGATTCTCAAATATATGCTCCCTTAGTTGAGGCCTCAAACAAAAATTTCATTCAAAAACTCAATGATTAACATGATAAATGTAATTCACGCCAAGTTTTTCATTTGTTTGTGTTCTTCATTTCACAACAAGAGAAAGAAATATTCATTGCTAAGAGTCATTTATATTTGGACTAGATTGACAAAACACATCTTGAAACCATCTAGTGAGACCTAATGATAATGGGTAAGTAAATATCCCCCTATGCTTCATATCTCCTACATATTGTCATGAGTCTTGGTCAAATCTCTGTGTAAGGCATGAGTGACCTACTTGTGTAGATTTGGTTTTTCCTTGAAATTCATCCGATCAGAATTTAATTTAATATGATTGTTTTTTTAGTCAGTAACTGACTGAATTTCACTTTTTTCAGTCTCTAGAACAACCAAATTCAACACTCAATTTTGATATGGCTTCTCTTCCAAACCATAGATTCTTATCATAGTAAACTACTCAAAAAGGAACCAGTCTCCCACTTTGGTGGTCTTTTCCAATCGTACTGACCCTTTGACTAAAGGAATAATTATAACAGATACTTCATTTTGGATAATAAAGTCTAATATAGAAACAAAAGAGTTTTAGATGGGAACTAATTATTATACTCATTTATTACTTCACACAGATTGACCAAAGTTATTGAATGCTTATCTTATTGATGATATTTATATTCATATAATATAACTTCAAATTGACAACTTATTAATTAATTCATTAATAACCTAGACATTAGTAACTAATGTGTTTATTCAACCATAATATTGTATGTGTGTTGAATATGTAGGCATATCTAGCACACACATATCCCACACGTAGACGATAATAACAAGCGATGTTCCTAATGCATATTTTTAAAATGTTCACAACTAATCATGCATACAAATAAGCAAAGTAAATCAAACTTCAAATAATCCTCATTAAAGAAAGAATAATAATTCAACATTCATCCATATTTAAAATTCAATTATTATAATTTAACCATGGTAGGAACTATGTGAGGAAACAAGGAATGGCATATCAAATCCCAAATTTGATCCTCAATTGACTTAGAATTCCTCCTCCTTTTAAACCCTTAATTCCATCTCACATCTCCCATCCCTTCCTTTGTTGAAATATGTTGGAGCTTCGACTATATTGATCTAACTCTAGATATAATCCAAATGTGAAAACATCAAACGTTTTGACCTAACATTTCTATTAGACAACTAGTATTGGTCATCACACATCTAGGGGAGTGTAGATAGCATGATCCTCCCACAACGCGAGGGGAGTGTGGATATCTGTAAGAGAAGTGTGTTTTTGTGATAATTTAGTTACAAGTGGTAATAACATAGATTCAAGACATAGTAAGGTGCTTGCTAAATAGGGGTACATGCAATCAATATATTAGTAGCCCCAACATGTTTTAATCAAGTCAAGGTCCAATGGGACCAGTATAAGACAAGGTTTGTTACTAGAAAAGACACCTAAAAGTTTTTTCATAAATTATGGTTATGGAGTTTACTTCAGTTTTGTTAAAGTGCAAATTACTTACACCACCTTCGGGCCACTGAAAGCAATCCTATTTTCTATTAATGTGTATGTAGTTGGATCTTCTTTAGTATGGTCATGTGGGTATCTAAGGATTTCCTGCATGATTTAGGAAATTAAATTAAAGGCTAGTCACATGATCAAATAAATAGTCAATTTAATGTTTGACTTTTCTTACTAGTGTGTTAAGTAGATATTAAGGAGATATTTTTCATTAGTGATGATTATGGGAATGGTCTCCTAAATATCACTAAAATTGAGAAGATAACAATAGAGGATAATCATGTTTTCTAAAATTATGTCTTAAAATTTTCAAATTTGTAGCAAGATATTAATTACATCTGTGTGTGTGTGTGTTATGATACACATGTGATTTTTGTTGTATTCATGAGATATATTAATATACCTTCATAATGTTATGAGGGCCATGTGACCTAACACTAGTGATATTGTTGGGAATGTGTTATATTCTTTGCACGAGTAGTAGTGGTTGAGCGTCTGCGTCGGGCGCGCAGGGGGGTTAGAGGGGGTCGGAGCCCCCCGCCCGGAGGTTCGGGGCAGCGCCCCCAAAATTTTTTTTCGCACCAGGACGACATATTTCCGGGACCACATGATATTTAGGTGGTTTTTCAGCACATGGTTTTTTGCCGATGGTTTTCTATTTTCGGTTAAGGAATTAGGGTTTTGGACTAATCCAGGTCATTGGGTTAGGGTTTTGGATGTCACTGTCTCCTATATGTATATTGTATTGTAAACAATGTAACACAATGTATGAATATAATATATGTTGGTTTTCCCGGTTTGGGTTTCCAGGTGAAAAATCTCTGTGTAATGCTTGTATTTGCCATTGTATCTTTTCTGAATATCAGTTTGCAGTATATATTGTACAAGGTTAGAATTTACAGGTATATCCACTCATAGTAGAAACATTTTCTAATGAAAACCCATATCATATGGGAGTTTTTATGATATAAATAACATTTTATCCCTACCTTCTAGTTAACAAAACTCTTCATAAGTATTGATTTTTCATTGAATTTCGATTTAATAGTACTTTTAATGGCATTTCAATGTTTTGTAGAGTGATCTCCTTCTCCATTCCCAAATGATTTAGCCAAGAATTGGCATCTTTATGCCAACCCCTCTTAAGCAATAGGTGGCTTTGACTAGAGTTTGAAGAAATCATAGGTAGCATATTTTCTTTCATGTTAGTAGTCTCTTGTGCATGTACATTAGGTACCTAGTTTTAGTCATTCTCTTAATGGGGAAATAACTAATTATATGAGGATATGATAGGTTGTATGATACTAATTTTAAGATTATAAATTATAAACACTTTTGAATTTTCTCAGTATTTCTCCATGATTATATAGAAATGCTACAACCTAAATCTTCAAATCCATATAATATAACAAGATTTATGAGTGTCTCAAAAGGGGTTTATTTTTTTCCCAGAGCCAAAATTCACACGATTTACAATTTTTTTCAAGGTCAAAATAGGTTTTCTGGCCTTCATTGATCCTTTTCTCAATGCTATAGTTTCAATTAAACTTGTGATTAAGGTCAACTCCAAGGAATTTATATGAATAAACTTCCTCTAAGTTGTTATTGGCATGTATCCTAAATGAAAAGTCATATTTATTAAAGGGTTGGCATGTCAATAAGTTTCTAGAGTTTTCTAAATCCATAATTCTTCACTTCTACCATTATTTTCGGCTTCTTTGTATGCCCCTTTCAAAATATCACCAGTTTTGCAAAGTCTTAGAATTAGAAATAATGACCTTCTTTAGATAAAAATAATAATATTATTAAAAATTTAACACTAAACTCATTATAATATTTATCATATTTATCGAGAAGATCCCACTTTCCTACAAATAAAATCAGGGAAGTAAGTCTCTCTTCCTTCTTGATCATTCAGTTATTGTGTATTATCCTAGCCAACCATCATATATTATACACTATAACAAGTAAACTATGCATGTTGGAAAATATGGAAAATATATTGGAAAATATGGAAAATATATTGAATGATCAAAATTCAAAACAAAACATCCTAGAAAAGAATTTTCTAGATAACAATGATAATGTAAGAATATCACCTTAACTACTCCATTAGAATCATTGTATACATTACCATTTGGAACCATTAATTTTGTGACAATTAAGACTCACTCAATTGCATCTTCTTCAAAATATATACGCCATTAAAACTCACATTACTATTTGTAGAAATAGGCTTCATTACCACCATAAATTTTGTGACAATTAAGAATCACTCAATTGAATATTATTCAAAATATATATCCCATTAAAACTCACATTACTATGTTTACAATAGGTTATGATGCACTTACATTTGAAATTATTGTCATGATTTCTCTCAATCAATGTGAATTTCCACCTTATATGACTATATTTTATCTAGATTTATAACTCCAACTAAGCCTCACAAATATTACATTTTCTCCACCTCATATTAATTTATATGAGGAATACAATCAACCCTCGTACCCATCCCATGTTGATTCTATTATTGGGTGTGTGAGGTTATGAAGATTAAACTCTTTGTTTTGGGGATTCTAATGCATTTCATTATATGTGGTCTTAGTGGATCCAACCATAGGGAACTTTTAAGGAATCTTAAAGAAATGTTCTAATACGTTTTTTTAGTGGATCCAACCATAGGGAAATTTTAATGAATGTTCAAGAAATGTTATAAGGAATATATATGTGGTCTTAGTGGATTCAACCATGTTCAAAGAGTATGAACATGCTATTGAGTTAATTTTGGGTAGTTATCCACTCAATGTTAGACTTTATAGCTTTCTATATTCTCAAAAGAGTGAGACAGAGTAAATGGATAAAGACATGCTAGAAGTTGAAATGATGTGTCTCAACAATAATGTATTCTCTTCTCTAGTGATATTAGTAAAAAATAAGGATAAGTCTCAAAGGATGGTACTAGACTATAGGGAATTTAATAAATTGTGCTTAAAGATATGTTTCTCATTCCTACCATTAATAAATTATTAACTTGTATTTGTAATCCCCTTGCTTGTTGTTTTTCTGAATTGATTTCCCTTGGCGAACCCAACTTCTGATTTCAATGAATTCTATGTGTGGGTTTTATTGATTATTATGAAAATATTGTGGTTTTATCTTCTATCCCTTATCCCTTTAGTAACCAGTCTAAGATAAAATATTCGAATTGACGGTCTTCACTTCGGTGTTTAAAGACCTATGGATTCAAATACCCTACGTTTCTATGCATGAATGATGAGTGAAGGATGAAAATTTTCCCTGCTATTTATCCCTTACTTATTTTTGAGTTGATTGATTCATGGCTGAATGTTTAGTCTTTGCGTCTTCTTATGAACGAGTACCTCTGCGGCTTGATAGATTAAAACTTCGATTTCTCTCTGTGTTTTTAATTACTTGAACTTGGGTACATATCTGCATTTTTATTTATAAACTTTGCATTGTGAATGATAAACCTCTGAGTTGAATGACAATCCCTCGGCGAACCCAACTTCTAATTTCAATGACTTCTCTGTGTGGGTTTTATTGATTATTATGAAAAGATTGTGTTTTTATATTTCATCCCTTATCCCTTTAGTCATCAGTTCGTGCCTGAGCAGTCGACGAGGGGCTGAATCGACGGTCGTCACTTTAGTGTTTAAAGACTTATAGATTCAAATGCCCTTATTTTATGTGCATAGATGATGAGTGAAGGATAATAATTCTTTCTATTGTCTATCCCTTACTTATCTCTGAGATGATTGATTCATGGTTGAATGTTTAGTCTTTGCGCCTACTTGTGTAGATTTGGTTTTTCCTTGAAATTCATCTTATCAACATTTAATTTAATATGCTTGGATTTTTAGTCAGTCACTGACTGAATTTCACTTTTTTCAGTCTCTAGAACAACCAAATTCAACACTCACTTTTGATATGGCTTCTCTTCCAAACCATAGACTCTTATCATAGTAAACTATTAAAAATGGAACCAGTCTCCCACTTTGGTGTTGTTTTTCAATTGTAGTGACCCTTTCACTAAAGGAATAATTACAACAAATACCTATTTTTGGATAATAAAGTCTAATATAGACAGAAAAGAGTTTACATACTGCATAAAACCTAAGGTCTTATTTTTTTTCTTTCTTCATAATTTTTGTTGGTCAATGCTAGAGATATTAACTCGTACTTGTCTTGTGCTTAACTTTTCATGAATTTTCAAAGGATAGATATTGAGGAGAGATGTCGACACAGGATCCTCCAAACATTACTCACAAATGCTCTAGGTTCTCCCAAGAAGGAAGAACATGAACTCCTTCTTCGACTGAGACTTTGAGTGACCAACAACAATCTCATTAGAGGATATTTTCAAACGAGTCTGTGAATAAATCAACTAAAGAATGTTCTCAAGAAAGTTATATGGATGAAACCTTTTTAGATAGGTTGCGCATTGATACTCCTACACCTGAAAATGTAGGGAATACCTCAAGACAAGAGAATATTTCTGGTAATTTTCATTGATTTTGTTTATTTTTGTTGTATTTTTGTGTATTTAAATTTATGTGAAGTTAAATGTTGTAATTACTTTCAAATGTGTGTGTAGACAATGAGTTTAGAGAAAGGGATGACAATGAAAGAGAGAGTGGTTTTCATGAATATTCTAATGTTGGTGCATAGGGTGAAGGTGGATTTAGGAGGCCGAGTTATCAAGAAACAAAAGATTACACGCCTACGTCCACCTATCCTTCGGATGTTGGTGATGAACTTCCCTGGGAAGGGATTACTGAAGCAATGATGCTTGACTGATGCTCAGGTGTTAAAAGGAGGTTGGAAAATGATTTGGTGGTCTTGGAACTCCCTCAGGAGAGTAAACAAAGCTTGCAAATTGTTTTTCATTCATTGCAAAACTTTATGGATGCATATCAGAAGATGGGGCCAACCACTGACAATTTTTTTGATCTAATGAGGTGGCGAAAGTTAGAGGTGATGGGCCCTGATAAATGGGAGGCAGTAAAAAAAAGACTTTCAAAAGAAGACGCCATTTCGATGTTCAATTTCAAAGATGGGCCAAAGCAGAAGATGTTGAAGATGCAATATTTTAAGCACCCTGACATTGAGGGACATCTATATAACATATTTTTGGCGGCATATGAGAAATTGCCATGGAACGATGAGGTTCCACACAATTTTGCAAGACACTTTTATGCATATTTTTTCTTGCACATGCACCCTGATTATACTAGTCTACCCTACAAATATTATGGGAGTGGTAGAGGATGAACATATTATCACAAAGGGGCATATCGAAATGCGATATTGTCGAGGCCTCCACAACCTTTAGTACCTTGCCCAAGAGGGGAATTTTCTTCACATTCAGAGTTTCAATCTACATTAGAGGTTGGAAAAGAGGCTAGGAATACAATCGGGGAAAATTTGGAAGCGAGTTTTTATGGTGTTGATGTTGGCATGAACCATCAGTGAGTGGAAGCCAATTCCTAGGCCATATTTGTTTATAAAACATATGCAGAGTTAGATAGCATGCCAGCAGAAGATGTTTTGGAGTATGCGAAAAATTTTCGTGATGGTTGGAAGAAGGTCATTCATACTGATGACCCAAACAACAGACTGGTATGTGTTCTAGTTAGTAAATTTTTGATGCATTTTAGGATAGTTTACTTCTAATTCTAGATTTAGATATCATTGTATCTATAAAAATAATCGAGTTGTTATTGTCATTAATTACAGTTTGGAGATATGTTAAATGAATGTCCAGTAAATAGGGGAATTTATTCCAAAAGTTTAAATTTGGATGGATTGAATCAGGTATGTGTTTTCTAATATCCATAGATGAGTACTTTAGTTGTTCAATCTCCAATCTTTTGAATAAGAGATCAACAACATTTATAATTTTGTATAAATGTGAACACATTGAATCCTAGATTTAGTTCTTGTGTTGTTCACAGATCCTTATTCCATCTCCTACTACTTGGGCAGGCTTGTCTCAATTCTCATTGGGAGAGTTTGAAGAGGGTGGGAGTTCATAGGTATCATTTAATATCTTAAAATCATTTAAATTTAATGTGTTATAATCATTTAAATTTAATTTTTCAAATTTTCAAATTTGAAATGTGTTATATAGGCTAATGTGGAGAAGAGAGTACCTAGGAGTGTGCTTGGGAGGGAGATTGATATTGAGGAGGAAGTGGAGGAAGTACCCAAATTTGGAAAGGATGTGTCCATTCAGGATGATTCATAAATGTATGTTTTTTACTTTTATCAAATTTTTGTTTTCTCAAATATTTAGTTTAGCCTTTTCCTATTCAACGCTTTGATCAATTATTTTGAAATATATAGAACCAAGGCTAGATAAGCTTATTGTTGTATTAGATGGTGTACATTAAAACTTATTTAAGGTTAGATCATGATGAAGTCCTAATTTTGAACTTGAACATTTGATTATTTGAGAACAAACTCTATCCCACATCAGAAAAGAGAAAGTTTCTAAATTGTCTTTGATTTCATTCCTTGCTTTCTTGTCCAGAAATGGCATAGTATGGACATTTGTGTTTTCTACATACAACGAAGTGAATTCCTTCTTTCTAGGGTATTGTCAAACTCTTAACTAAATTGGTTACTAATCACAAAAACCAACATTCAAGTAGATTTACAAATAAGCTCACACATATTGTATATGTATTGTATATGTGAGGTAGATCACACATAATTTAAAAGAGCATTTGATTATATGTAATAATTCACATCCCATTCAAATGGTTTTTGAAGAATGACTTAATATACATGTGCATATTTGTGTTTTCTTCATGTACATGCAAGATTATATGAGAACATATATTCCACCGCAGAAAAAGGAGATAAGTATTTTCTGGAAGAATGGTTTTGTTGGCCCTTAACCAAGTTTTGAGGATCCTTGGTCAGGTTTGACTGATTTTAGGACTTTGACAGGCTGTCGAAGGTAGAGTGCAAGTCGAAGCGAATATCACGAGATATCAACCCCTTTTTAGGGATTTTTGGGTTTTTGGCGTATGTAACAGGTATGGGGATGTTGGCCCATGTGTTTACCCATGTTTAGACCCATTTTGTAATGCATAAATAGATGTCTAGGCGATGTAAAGAGGGGCTTGGTACCTTAATAAGTGTTAGGATGATATATACATCTATGTGATGATGTGCTAAGTGCAAGTGATAGTGTACATGCTTTGTGCATACTGTGTGAAGCTATACATCTGTGTGATGATGTGCTAAGTCCAAGTGATAGTGTACATGATTTGTGCATACTGTGTGAAGCTTGCAAGGCTAAGTGAAAGTGACTATAAGAGATTGTGTAAAGGGTTGGTGCTGTAACCTAGCTCGGGGAAGGAGGATTTGGATAAGTGCGCAAAGATCTCATGTACTATGCGGAGTAGGATCTTGTGGCTATATGCATGTATATGATTGAATGAAGATAATAAAGAGAAGAAGAGTTGGTGGATGTAGCCCCAAGCGGGGGTGAACCACATATAGGGAAGGCTGCAAACCAAACATTGGAACAAAGGATTAAAGATACATATGGTAATGTAGAAAAGGGGACGCGAGGCTACAAGATAGCCTCCATCCAGAATGATGCAGTGCACTTGGCCTGCCAGCTGATCACAGGGAAGCTAGTGAGAAAGCAAATACCTACACAGGTCACAGGGTTCATTGTTGACCTCGCTGGAAAATGCATAGAAGGACTACAGATGAATTGGGAAAAGTACTTAGTCAACCAATTAGAATTGGATTCCCGTGAAGCTCAGGATCAAGGCTATGAGTTCCACTTTAGCTGGATCCTAATCCTCAATGCATTTACAGCTTGGGAGATGCTGGAAGGTGCAACCTTCCCTAAAATTGAGCCATTTGATCCGCTCACTGTGAAGTTCACCACACTCTGGTACTCAAGTGATATGGGAAAACAATGGCAGTCGTACGCGGTATTCCATACCTATTATCTCCAGTTAAAGAAGGATATTGAAGTTGTCCCTCGTATGATGTCATACACCCTACATCGGTTCAGGCCCCTTATGAAGTTTCACACAGATCAAAATTTTACTTATATCATTGCACCCACAAACGAGAGTAAAGAATAACTTTAGTCATACTATAAGCTCACAGAGGAAGACCTAGAAGAGATAACCAAGGACTGGCCTACATAACCCCTTATCCCTACTGACCCCATAGAATTTTCTGACCCTGAACAAATAAGAAGCTCAGAGGCCACTCGCGAAGCACATGATACACCTAGAACTAGCAGAAGGAAGAAGACCGAAGAGTTCCAGCAGCTGAGCAGTGCCTCAGAAGAAATTGCCTCAGAATCACTGGAATGAGGAGGTGATGACGAAGTAGATAAAGAAGAGACCAATGGAAAAGAATATTAGCAGAAGTAAGGCAAAGTAACACTGCCTAGGGATCATGTTGATGAGGTTGATCCCTCCAATAAAAGGAAGGTTCCCCCCATGAAACCTACTTGCCGGAAGAATTCCAAAGCTACTAAGACTAAGCTGCAGACTGTACTCACTCTCGATGACTTCAAATTTATCATCGAAGCCATATCAGATGGCTCGTAGGACATTTTGTAGAACAGCAAATCCAAACAAGAAGCCATGTGTGATAGAATTGCGACAGAGCTGAGAGGATTTCAACAATCCCTTCACTCAAGCCGCGTAGTGTCCACTGCGTCCCCGCCATCAGAAGAACAAGAGTTGGGAGATGAGCTTGCCCAACTCTGTAGAATAGTTTATGTGACCGAAGCTCATCTTCTTCGCACCTAAGAAGAAAATGAATAGGCCACGATGACCCTAAAGCAAGCACAAGAAGTGGTGATAAAGAAATGTAGGATTGCGTAGCAGGAGAAGACTGCCCTCCAGTCAAAATTCTAAGAGAAAGAAGAAATTGTAACATCCCGCCCTGGCGCACATGCCAAACTTATTCTTAGAGGACACTTGCTCGCAAGTGATCTGGATTTATATGATAAAACTTTTCTTTCATTATG
>SNQJ01S0198690.1:0-17152 GCA_010110895.2 Picea sitchensis
ATCAAAATTTTGCATTAGAGGAATAGGTTTAAGTTTGTGAAAATCCCTTATCTTTGGTTTGTTGCTCACTTTTTGGCACTAGACACATTTATTAACCATTTGAAATAATTCTTAAATATTTTAGGCCACCATAGTCTTGAACAAAGGATTTTTTGGGTTGTCTTAGTAAGAGAGGAATTCCCCCCTACTATGCCAAAATATGCCTTGCTAATCAAATTATTTGTTTCCTGTGGTTGCACACATTTTATTTGTATACCGTTAATTTGGACTCTATATAAATTACCTACTAAATTTTTTAATTAGAGTGTCTTTTGAACTAGAATTCATCTATTTGTCATACTTATCTTGTCTAGTGCCTTTTTGTGCCACAAAAAATAATGGACATCATCTAGATAGCCTGATGCAGGTGGAACCTTGAACATGTTAGCATTAGGAAAGTCTCCTTCCTCCTCTCCTTCAAGTACCCTATTTCATCTCCATGATAGATAATTATGTTTAACATTGGATTTCCCTAATTTGACACAAATTTTGAAGTCATATTCTTGGAACAACATCAACCATCGACTTATGCTTCTAGAGTTTATTGACTTATTTACTATATATATAAAACTCTAAATTATGATTTACATTTTAAAAAAGAACTTGTTAGATAGTAAGTAATGTCAAAATTTGTGTAATATACCATACCTAAGGTTTCCCACTCTATAGTATTGTAATTGTTGTCAATCAATGACAACTTTTTTCTTGCAAAATAATCATATGCTAATTTTTTGTCATAGATCAACATGTGAGGGACATTATTGAGCAGATGCACCAAAGACATACATTGAATGACTTGTTCCAATTAGGATATCTTAAGATTGGTGCACTCACGATTGTATCCTTTACCTTTCCAAAGCTTTATTGGCATTCGTTTATGCATATAAATGGTGTTTTCTTCTTCAAACCACCTCCATCAGTATAGGATCAATCATATTGTATAACAAACTTTCAATAATACCAAATATGTCCTAAAAATTACCTAACTGAGTAGATTTGAACTGGGAGTTCCAAATCTTTTGAATTGCTCAGTAAAATTTATCAAGATCTGCCCATTGTCCCTTATGAGACTATGTCCAAAGCGATTTTTGAAAAGATGAAAAAATTGAAAGTTCTAGATTTAGGGATACATTTGTCTCCCTACACCTATTCAACAGTAGTCAAAGGTCAAGTTGTGGTTTTTTAGACAATAAAAATGTACTAACATATTCCTTATATACTTTAATTGACTTTATGAATGAAAACATTGAATATATAGAAAATTGTTCAAGAAAAACATGTTGGTGCAGTTTATAAAACTCCGATGAGCTATATGTGACTAATATTCTCCTCATTTGGTTGTGATAGTAGTGAGTGGTTGGATTTTCCTATATATTGGTGAGATTGTTTTCCAAGAAACATACATCTAAAAATGAAAAAATGAAACTTTCCCTATTACCATGTCTAAAACTATTTTTTGAAATGTGCGAGAAAAGGTTCTTTAGTAATTAAATGATCAAAATTTTGTAAGTTTGTGTAGATCCTCATGTTTTCTTGTTTTATCCCACAAATATGATTGGAAAGTCACTCAATATTTCCTTTATCAACTATAAATTTGTGTCAACATCAGAACAATTTTCAAGCCTTTTACATTTTATGAGAATAAAGTGTGATTTTAAATCATGAAACAAGAAATTACATCTTATTGCATGGTAATGGAGAGTGACTCTAGGAATTGCTGGTAGGTGGGAGATAGCAATAAGGAGGATTCAAAAGGTTCCCTCCATTTGTGGATATATCCTAGAAGAGGTATGGAAAATAAGTTAGAAGTAACCATATATGGTTGGGGTCTCAATAGCTATTGAGCCCCATTTTTCTTCCTATTTATGCCGACATTGTCCCTGTTTTTTTCCTTATTATCTTATTGGTAAAATGGATTAGTTATTAACTATTTTTAGCATTAAATCTTGGAAATAATCTTAATGGAATGTAAATTATAAGACTATTAAGAATTCGTGCTGAATTTAAGTTTTACCAATAGTCTTTTTCTTAACCTTCCATCCTCCAAATTAAATATAAATACATAACATAATATTAAAATCAAGTTATAAATACATAGCTTATATACTAAAATCAAGTCTAGTTTGGGGTAAATATGAAAAATTATCATGATAGTCAATGTTATCTTAAACCTTAAATTATGTTAAAATCTTTAAATCTAGAGGTTTTTGGACTTATGGATGTTTCTATGTAGAAGGACCAATATGAGAGCAATTTATGTAAAGGTCTCATATAGGTAAAGGAAAACTAGACTTGAGGAAAAGGACATAGAAAGATATTGTAGGATTGTTGAACATATTTAAATTAAGCAAAATAATATATTGTGGATCCATCAACATGTGGCTAAACTAAGATTGGGAAAATGTCTAAGGTTTGAGAGGAGTTAGCAAGAGTTGGTCCTAATTAATGCCCTAGATAGAGTGGGTAGGCAGGATGAAGTCCAACAAGAAGCTTAGGATAGGAGAAAAGGAGGGGTGATCTATTAGAGGGATATTAAAGTGAGAAGAAGATTTGGATGAAAAGGGTTCGATAATGTTAACCCATTAATGTTAGTCATGATGGTTGAATATATTATGATGTAAGATTCCACTGATGTAGCCAAAACCCTATTAATGTGATTTACTATTGATGATGAAGACCTCAAATCTTGTCAACATCAAAGACATCCAATCTAATGACAATGTCTCTGAGACCCATCATGTTAGTGATAGCTACTCGAGCATGTTGACATTAGTCATGGGGATTGCTATGAGTTGAAATTCCATAGCCAGTCTTCAAATATTTTCAAGGGGTTTGTTTATTTTAGACTAGTGCCAAAATTCATTAGGCATGGAGTCATTATGTACCACACCTAACCACATAACCCGCTATTTAATATGAAGGCGAAACTGCTACTAAAGAGTTCATGATGGCTTGCATTTAACATTTCAATGTGACAACCGAGAATCTTGCTAGAGACAATTTTACAACATAACACATCACTAAATGTGAGCAATCAACACAAACAAAATCTCAACACGCAACTATGCCAATCTATACAGGAACAAATAGTTGGATCAACTACTCATTTTGGTGGCTGATAGCATTACAACCCTTGTTTAATTTTCTTCCAACAAATAAATAGACAAATTACATATGCATCAAAACCATTTTAGAAGATGGTATTTGCATTAATGATGATCTATCTTGGGAGGGGATCGTTACATGATCAATTTCCATAAGCTTGCATGTATTACTCTAAGAAAAACAAAGGAAGGCTCCATGAATCTCGTTCTATAACCCAAGAAGAGTTGTTTCTTTAACCAAGATCCATGATCAAATAACTACATTAATTATCATTATGTTATAGGCATATTTGGCCCCCCTAACCAATGAGGTTGAACTAATCATTACCATTTATCAAATCAATGACTTGCCAAGCCTTTGGACAAGTTTTGGATTAGTTTATCTTATGTACTTTTGTCGTATTGAGTGAAACCCACACATAAATCACTTGTTGCTAGTTAACAACTTCCATGTACCCTCAAAATGACCCAAAAATAAATAAGAAAATTCAAATTGCATGGGCCTGAGCATAAATCACAAAGGTGGTACACTTATGCAACCCATATTTCAACAGCTCCAATAGATGGAACCACTTTTGAACATATAAATGAGATTTTTGGTTGGGAGGGATAGACCCTTATGCTAGAGAAAATTGGCTAGACCTTGCTAAGATTCCTTTTTCATAGGTTTTCTCATTGTGTAGGACCAGACATGGTTCTACAAGTCCAGTAAATTTTAAGTGAGGTGTTTTGAGCCACCCTTTGTATCACTCACCAAAGTAAAACTCTCACTCAAGAAGGACATTAGTTTTACTTTGGTGAGTGATAGAGGAACCCAAACTTGGGCAATGGAGGTCTTGTGATGGGATCAAGTATAGTATCTCTTGTTGCTCACTTTTGAATCATTTATATATAGATCTCTCTTCTACCCCACTCCCCACAATTCTTTTGAGTCATTTTGATTATATACATTACATTAGAATGTTAGGAATATTGAAAGCTGAACTACTAACCAAAACTTAGTTAGGGTTTCATGTTTATAATCTATTCTATATTATAAATGTTAATTAGAAAATGAGGAAGGTATTATTTGGTAGATTGTGTGTAGCTGTAAGGCGATTTGGTGCTAGAATTTTTTAACCAAATTGCTCATGGATATCAAGCCCAGATGCTAGTTACGATGTATTCTTCTCTCTCATTTTTCATGGCATTTCAAGCATTAGACATTAACTCTAGCACAAGATAGACTACATATCTATTGTAAGTTTTGTTAATGAGACTCGAACCCTACCCTCTCACCAGGGATCATAACCTATCATAGCAAAAAGCCCTAAAAATGGATTTGAGACTCCACTTGGGAGAATTGTTTTACAATTCACGCCCAAAAAAATACCTGACTCCCTTTGTCCTTCCCGGGAGAGGCCAAGCGTTTGGAGGGGTGGAAACGTATGTGATTGGATGGAGTGAAGAACATAAGGTTACAACTCCAGCTACGGGATTGAGGGAAAGCTAGAGAAACCTTCCCGAGAAAGGCAGTCATATAAAAAAAGCAATTGTATGACTTGTTACCTGTGTCGGCCAGTTCTATAGAGGCATCAGTTGTGAAAGGCAGTAGTGGTTAATATTTACATCAAAGCCAGTAGGGCTACGATAAAGCTTTAGTTAGGGTTTTCATCTCGAGAGAGATTAGATTCTCTTAATTTTGCAACCTCTGATAAAGAGGGAGCTCAGAAGACAGGAGGCACAGTGAGGAGAGGGAGAGATTGAAGTCACCCAAGCCCGGAGAGGGAAAAGCTGTGAAAAGAAAATGTCCAGTGAAATATCCCTGATACACCTTCATCTATTTAGCATTGAAGTCCGAGGATTGGTTGTGGGTTGTCTATCTCAACCTTGCTATATCAATGATTAGGAACCTGCTCATTTATGCAAACCTCCCTTGCTCATTATTCTATTTGGTTTCTTGAATGCCATTTATGCAGGACTAAACAAACAAATTTTTTCCTTCACAGGTTTCTCTTCATCACATTCTCGACACCTAGGGTTTCCCAAGAACTATTATTCATGATATAACCTACATTCAATTTGTCAAAGGGATGGGATATACGATGAATCCCAGCAGCCTATAATGTGAAATAATGGAAAGCGTTAGGCTCTTCATTGTTGTCTCCTTGAATTTTCTTTGCTCATGTTCTTGGAGTTGTACCTGCATCATCATCGTCATGAACAATGCTATATATATGCTTATCACTTTTGGATAATGCTTTGTGTGACTGGCAGTACCTCTATACTTTATGTCTTTATAATTGATTTGGGATATGAAACAAGATTGATATAAAGAAATACAATGATGGGAAAGACACAAGCACGTCCTATAGGACCTTCATCCATTTAGGCCAAAACCAAGTTTTATGACAACAACATATGACCATATGACACTACAATGACATAGATATAATGGGGATATAGACCAGACAACGTTTATTGACTCTTTGGGTACAAATGAGAAGCAATTAGAAAACTTAAAAGATGATTGGATAACCCTATCACTACCTCCTTCGAATTGTCCCTTCATTCTTACTAGTACATCAGTATTCTATATCTTTTTATGCTTCAAGGACATCCAACCAAGTCTGGAATGGCTTGCATAGTCCATATGAAGATAAATTAAATTCTCAAAATCGGACCCGAAGTCTTTCCATCATTATGAATTTCATATTCACCAAAATCTTAAGGATGACATACTAGAAAACCATCTTCTTAAATCAACTTTCTTCAAAATTTTTATATTGGTCTTGAAATTTCAACTGTCACTTTCAGTGGCTTAAAGTGGGCTGGGCTCCATACCGGTATAACATCCCTTTTGTGGGGTGAATGAGAACCTCATATTTCTCAATATGAGTAGGCGAGCCTTTTGGAACTAATTCCTTAGACTTCTATTGCCTTCTTCTTTTCCTTATGTATTTCTTCCCTCTTGGAAAATGCTTTGTCTTCATTTCCCCTTGATATGTCAACTTTCAGAAATGGTATGGCTGAGTTATTGTCTTGATCACTCTGCTTTTAACTCTGTACTTTGTAGTACAATTACCATTCCATCTAACTACCATTTTCTCCATTTGGGCACCTTTATTTGTGGTATACATCTTCTAGATATTTTCAATCTTCATTAATTTAGTACATGCACATGGTACTAGGACAAATAAAAGAAATATGGGATGTCTTCATTGACATCACCCTAGATACTTGAATCCCATTGACAACCAGTCCCTCAAGATTTTGTATGACAAGGTTGACAATCCTTCGATTTGACCCTTTCTGCTACTTTCGGAAGTACTTAAGATGTTCTTCCAACACCTATTGAAAGAGAAAGGACCTCTACTACCAAACAAGCGGATTTCAAATGACAAAATGTTCAAATGTTGAACTTATTCAAATATATTCTACCCTATCCCACCCTACCTAACAACAAAATACATGAGACTAAGTGTAGTCATACAACCAATGGAAGCTAACTAATATTTTCATCCAAGGAATGATCTCTACCCTTGTGCTTGACTATGAACCAAAACAATGATAATGATAACAATATCAAAAGATAATCTTTTCATTATGTTCTATTTTTGTTATCAACATTTGAATTTCTCATGAATTTGAATTTATTTCTCATGATATTGATCATGGTTCTAATTTTCTTGTAATGTGGCAGGGATGATGCATTGGTAAGTCAATAGAGGCCTAAGAATAGGTAAATGAACGACAATTTTTTGAATTGCATTTTAATGTGCATTTCGACTAACGGCAAATCAATTATTTTATTTGTTTACATAACTAATTATCATTTATTTTTTGAATGTAATTGATGCGAGACACGATGTTGATGATGATTTTCTTGGAGAAAGGGATTTGTATGAATCCCTCGACCCTATAATTTTAATAAGGAAAATGATCAATGAGGGAGCAAAGGTGGCTTACTTGTTAAATATTCTAGATCAAAACTTCGGCGTTGAACAAAGAATCAATGAAGTTATGACCACTTTGTAAAGGCAGGTAGCCAACCAGAATTTCAAGTTGTTTTATTTTTATATGATGAATCAATTATCAAAGCTTGATTTTAAAATTTTACATTATCTAGATAGAAAACCTTTCTTTTCTTATAGAAATCTTTTGGATCTGATGACAGGCATGCATGGTATCAGTGTAGTGGCATTGCCGCAGGCATACAAGGTCCCAATCTGAGGTCCTCATTAGCAAACTTCCGAGGATCTGACTATTAGAGATCTCCACCTTCCACCATTGGAATTTAGAACCACGACCACCTGCTTGAGGGAAAGCGACCACGGGTAGCCTCCGGAGGTGGTGATGGAGATGAGGGTGATGATTTGACGGCTAATATAGTTTCTTTTCCTAAAACGAGATGTGTGACCAACAGGGGACCATAGACACCTTACATGGTCAGCAGTGGGACTTCCATTAAAGCGGGGTTAAAGTCCAATTGAATTTTAAAATTTTGGCTTTGTTCATGATGTTCCTATGTAGACAAATATAAATCATCAATTATTATTTTAAATTAATAATCATATAATCATTTTGTGTAGGGAACAATGATTTTTATATGTATTAGATTGGAGAATATGGCTTTGCTGATTTTTGGGTATGTTATGGGAGGTGGAATTCCCAAAACTCCAACCTCAAAAAATAATTGATGGATTATCTAGAAACCTTTTTGAATTGTAGATACTTTTAATGGACAGCAGCCCATGGCCGCCCATTTGAACAAATATTTAAAATGTATGCGAGAAACATATAGGAGGCACTTGGAAACAAAATTATGAGCATCCTCTGATGATTCTAGAGGGAGTGGAAGGCCCTCATTGAGGATGCAAAGAGAAGAAATTGATAGATGGAAGGAAAAACACCCTTTGGTCCCAAAAGGTAAATTACAATTTCAATTGATACCTTCAAATTTTTTTAGATGTAGAAAATTTTGTGAACATATATTAACATGCTTTAAACTTTTGATGATAGGTTGATTGACCCGTCAAAGGCCACAAAAGCAAGCCTTGCCAAATGTAGCCCGGCCACAATCCTAGGATTAGAGTGACTACTTAGAGTTCTGCAGTGAAGAATTGTAAGTACCTAAATATCTTATTTGTATAGCCTTAAAACTTTTAGGTAATTCCAACAAATATATAAAAATGCATACTCTTATGCAATGTCGGTGTGAGTTGATGCAGAATGGGAGGAGGCCTTAAACTTAGTTACAGATACTGGCTATAAAGGGAGTAGTTGATCTGCGAAAATCTTGGGGCAAATCTGAGGGAACCCACTTTGTGGGATAAGGTAAATAAATTTAATCCACATTAACCTTTATTATTAAAAGAATAGAATCATGTGGATATTATTAACATTTACAACTTTGTTTTAATCAGGGGAATAACACTTTCAATGGACGCACTAATCCTATTGGAGAGCGATTACATTGATAACTGATTCACAAATAGAGATAATTTTGATCCCATTCAGGTCCCCATTTCCACGGGTATTTTGCATGATGGTGCTATGATCTAGTTGGCACATGATGGTAATATGGTGGTATTTTAATCATATACTTAATAATTTTGTAGTTATACTTAATTGCCATTTTATAGTTACTCATTATAAAGTTTGTGGTCTCAATGGCAAAGAATCTTGTACTTGAGGGTCATACAGTTAAAGAGGAGCACATTAAGTCTTGTCATTTCAACGGTCTCAACCAGTGCACTAGTAAATAATTACATTGCATGTGTTTTTAAATATCATTGAACTAAGTTCAATGATATTTAAAAACCAGCCATTTAAATTTTGTATTTTCTTCTTTTGTAGGTGATGCCTCATTTCAACGACCTCCATTACAGCGTGAGCACCCTGCGACTAGGCGTGCTCTGCGTGATATGATGCAATCACAATCAGATTTTTAAGAGCACCCAGAGAACAAATACATAGATATGGATGAAATGATTAGGAATTATAGGGCTAAGAAGAAGAGGTTGGCTAAAAGTGCTAAATGATGATGTACATGAATATTTTAATATTTTAATATGTTTGTTTTCGCTGTAAATATTTCAATAGATTTATATGTTGGAATTATTGGGGAATTAGCAGGAGTGATGTGAGGGAGGGTAGGGGCCATAAGATCTTCCTCCTTCATGTGGTTGTCCCTATTCATTAGAGAATAATTTATTGCAGGTCATTTTAATGTGGAAAACCTCCCTCGATCCAACATAGAAACAACAAAGTCAATGGCTGACTTTGTTGCTGCTACAAATCAAAGGGAGATAGTTTGATCAAATATTAGAAGCATGGCTCCAATAAATTATTATATAAAACAAGAGGAGCTCATTGGAATTTTGTTTTAGTGATTTTTACAGTGTTAGCTCATTAAATTATTTTTCCTTGATTGCCTAGAATGATCACTTTCTAGGATGGCCCACTCTTGTTGTACTTTCTTTGTGTAACGACCCCTTCTTTACGTCTACGAATACTTGTGAGAAGTACAATAGGAAAATTTTCTTTTCAATTTAAAAATAAGATATTAACAACATCAACTAATGCACTAAGGTGACACATGATCAAAATATAAAACAACTCAACATATCATTGCGGGACGAGATTTTCAAAATATAATGCCAAACAATCTCATGATACTATCACCAATAACAATGGTCTGCTGGGATATAAAAGCACAAATAAAAGAATCATACCTTGGCCCTGCAGCAGACATCCTAGATGCGAGTTGCAGCTCCCTAGCTCAGCGCCCGCCGCTTGCCACGACCAAAGCTCATGCAGAACTGCCTCCATTGATGCTAGAGATTACTCTTCTTCCCATAGCTAGAGGAGCATAGGGGCCACACAATCTTAGAAATAAAGTAAATCTGTTGCCTCATGGTAGACTACCACTCAATCTGTTGAGATATACCCAACTCCCACAAACAATCCGTCAAGACCGCAACTCAGTAAGCTACGAATCGTTCCTTCTTAGTCCTCTCTTCCTTCCTTCCCTTCCTTCTCTTTTATAACAATTTTTTGAGGGAGTAACTAACCCTAAATCATTAATTAATTAATTAATGCTAATGGCAACTCTCTCCCAGGTCTCAGATCCATCGTCCACTTTTCTCAGGTTCTCCAAAAGTAATTTCTTTTTTAATTATTAAAAGAGACTGAATTCTCTTTACTCCCAAAATCCTCCTTAGGTTCTCCTTAAATTTACTCCTTTAATCCTCCTTATTTGTTCCTTAATTGTTCCTTAATTTTACTCATTAATTATTCCTTAGTTTCTCCTTAATTTACTCATTAATTATTCCTTATTTTTTCCTTAATTTTTCCTTAATTTATTCATTAATTATTCCTTAATTTCTCCTTAAATTATCATTAATTATTCCTTGATTTTTCCTTAATTTTACTCCTTATTTATTCCTTAATTGTACTTAATTTTACTCATTAATTTACTCCTCAGGTTTCTTAATTTTTTATTATTTAATCTCTACAGTTTATTTATATTTTTATTTTTGTTTTTGAACCTAAGAGATAACTGCAGTGCTTTTATCCTGTCAATGTAATTAAAATTTCTATCTTTTAATACTTCCCCACTTTAAATTTTATTCCTTCTTTATCAATTAAAGGAGCCATGGGCTTCACTTAATTTAAATTTTCTAGTTACTTTATCCCCTTTACCATATAAGACTTTAATTAACACCTAGGAGGGTTTTAACTTACTCCCTAGGTTTATTTTGTAAAATCTTTAGAGGGCTTGTCATCAACTGAGAGATGTTTTTTTTAACTTTAGGTTTTACAGTGCGAACGGGGTGACATTTAATTAGGATTCATTCTTAATAATTTTATGATTAGTATCCCCGGTCATTTATGTTTTCCTTCATCATCATCAAGCGGCGTGCCCTTGGGATTACTTTCCGTGCCAGGGTACCACTTCATTGCCTACCAGTCTTAGATGCGACGTGCCGCCGGATGCCTCAGGTACTCAAAGAGGTGCCACTCGGTGCCAGCAGTTGGTAGAATCTACATAACCCTCATGAGATGACCTGCGTCCGTGAACTTGTGGAGACTAAGGGCTTCTAAGGGGCTGGGCCCCATGTGCATAGAATCCGCGTGGCGGCTATGTGATCTGCCCTCGCGACGCCGATGGAACCCATCCGGACGGTGTCGTTAACCTCGGTTACGCCGGTGAAGCTGGCCAGCCAGCGGTCGCCTCCAGCATCCATGGAACCAGCATCGAACTGATTCGTTAACCTACAATTCGAATCGTGAAGCGTGGCGATGCCTTACCTCCATCATGAACCCTCTCGAACTAGAATTGTCGTTAACCTACAATTCGAGGCTACGGTGAAGTGCTAATAGAACATGGCGAACTGTCCACCTCCCCTCACTCTGGAACTTCGTGTGTATTTCTCCATATGTGTGATGCAATTGACGATATCTTGTCGACCTGCATCATCAACCATCATGTCAGATCATGTCAACAACGTATCATGAAATCAATAGCATATCATCAAAACCACACACAATATCACTGTAAATGAAAAACAACTCAAAAGTCCACTCCGGCTCATTCCTATGGATTCAAAGGGAGTTCCATATACCATCCTCAGGTCCAAACCACGCACTCAATGAAAGGCGGAGTCAATAGCATCGTATGCAATGGCGAGCAATCCTGTCATCAATCATGGCGCATCATCATCAATGTTAAGTGGTTCATCATCGCAAAATCGGATCGCTGCGAGCAAGTGTCCTCAAATAAAAAAAATTCTCAGTGTGTGCAAGAGCGGGATGTTACATACACCCTCTTGGTCTAAACCCGTCCCAGTTTCTCGGTATCGCCTTGAAATAAATGTACCACCATAGAATCCATGGCTTCCCATTTTAAGTTCCGGGTCATCGGTTGTAGTAATCCTGTCCGGGTGTCTATGTTCAGCGCCTGGAACTCGAGACCACCTAACCGCAAAGTTGACTATGTGTTCCTTCATTAATTTCTAGAGGAATAAGTGTTTAAGGTCTTCCTTCATCTTTGTGGCTCCTGGGTGAGCCATGTAAGCGACTCTATGAGCCTCACTTTCCGGGATCATAATCCTCAACTCTTCATTTGGCGATGCGTAAAATCAAACCTCTAAATCTCAATAACCCATTTTGTTGTCAAAGTAAATCTCTCTATTGAACCATCATGAAAGTGTTTTGTCTGAGGAAATTCTTTACTTCTTTCTACCAGTCATCATCACACTATAAAATGAGAACCTTCCCTCGCATGTAGATTTGTTTGAAGAGGGATGTTACATATTCCTTGATTGTTTTATCTTCCTTGATAAATGCCTCTTCCTCTTCCTTGAATTCTTCCTCTACATTTTCCTCTATAGGTTTATTGTTCTTGATTACCATGTCCTATGTTGATGAATTGAGATCCTCTTCCTCTTGAATTTTGAGTTGAATCCACAATTTCCGTAATTTCTTTCTTCCGAGGAATAAATTTCCCTTTCACCCTAAGAGGCTTTCCATCTTCATATCCCATCATTACAGTCCTTAGATTATGTTTGGTGGAGTTAATTTTCACCCACCCATATTCTATGATGACTTGATGCCCTACTTGGCGAATCCTCACCAAGGATAACAAGTTCTTCTTGAATGTTGGTACATATAGAACATTTGAGATCATTTTCTGTCCGGAAGATAAAATTTCAGTGAACCCTTTCCATAATGTGCGTGCGTTGTATCATTAACCGAGAATATTGGATTTAATTGACATTCTTGAAATTTCCAAAAGAAGTCACGTCGGAAAGTCATATGTTGAGTAGATTCAATATCCGAGATCAAGCATCTTAATCCTTTTAAGAGAATAAAAGGAACCTTCTAAAGTTGTTGATTTTGAAGTGTAGTAAAACATATTCCGAAGTATCATCATCTTGATCATTAGTACACTTTGCATATGTTGAATGTTGCTTAAAGATTTGCTAATTTATCACTATGACAATATTCTTCATAATGACCAATTTTGTTGAATCATCTGCATACCACCTAACTAACATCTTGACCTCTTCTATATTGATCATTGCAATTTTGAGGTCCTTTGATTGATTTCTCTTGAAATTGTTTGATCCTTATTGAAAATTTGTGTTCCTCTTCCTTGACTGTTTCCTCTTGAATTTGGACTTGAATGCTTACTACGGTAAGGAAGACATCTTCATCAACTTGTTTCTTCTTTCCAAAAATTTTATCATGTTGAGCTAACAACTCACTCAATGAAGAAAAAATGATCCTATCCGGCCTTCCAGTCAACTTCAATGTTTCCAAGAGGCGGTTATAGGATGATGACAATCTCGAAATCAAGATGATTGATTTTCATCTATAACAATAAATGTGGCCTTAGATATAACATTTGATGTTATTTAGTCGATATACTCAAGTACATCTCTCCACCTTGCAGCAATTTTTGTTGAAGCGGGTTTCAATGAAATTCAACCCTTTTTGTCTGAGGTGAGTGTCAAACATATCCTTACTGTTTCCATCTAGACCATGCATCAAAGGCATTTTCTATGTGATCATACATTTCTTCATTTTCAAATAACTTAATGCTAAAACCCTTTCATCTTTTATCTCCCATTTATCTAGTGATGTTGTGTCAATATGTTTAGTTTCTTTTACATCACTATTACATATTTCCTTCCATAGTTCATTACAATCAGCGTACCTTCCACATGACGTTTCCACCTTATGGTTTATCAATAATAATAGTTTATACTAAGATATGATATAATACAATTTCTCATAAAAATGACGTAATTAATATCATGATTAACACCCTTTAAATCATGTATTACTTAGAATAATACTATTCCTCATAATGAATTAAGCCAGATGTACTAGCATCTCGAAAGATGGCGTATTGGAATGTAAAAGTTAACAATACCTAAGAACAACATGCTTGAATACAACAATACGCCCTCATAATTGAATTGACGATATAACAGTTTCGTATTAATGACATACTAGATAACTGAATTAGCACTACCTGAAATAACAATATGCTTGACATTCTATAACCCTCGTAAATGCAATGACCGGGGACAGCATTTCGACAGTGTAGGACCATATGTAACAACCTTCCAACTTTTTGTAATCGAGTAAAAAAATTCATACAAATTAATTTTAACTTGATAACATATCGTCACTTACAATTACAAGCAATGATTAACAACACCATCAACCATTTAAGTAACTAAATACACATATTGCAGAAATCACCAATTCGGTTTTTCAAGAAGCTACTTAAGGACTAGCACTCAACAAAGGTCTATCAATGCAACAAGGAATTTGAGGATTGCTACCAACTTAGATCTTTTTTTTTTTTTTTTTTTTTTTTTACCAAATTCACGCGCAATAAAAGAATTGTATAGTCAAGAAAGGGCAATTAATGAAACTTTATTTCTATATTGTAAGTTTAACTTTTATTTCACCTAGTCAATCAACAGGGTATGTAAGCCAAATACGAAAAGCTGAATTTATCATTATAAATAAATCCCATGGGACTTCTAAATTTTCTATTCAATTTATTTTTCATGATCATTTTCTTATCAATTATTTTTTAATATCACTATCAAAATTAATTACTACCTAATCAAATAAAAAAACATAACCTTCTTGTGGCTTTATATTTAATTTAACACATTAATTGATTTACAATAAAACAAAATATATCCACATAACATTACAATTCGGTTTTTCAAGAAGCTACTTAAGGACTAGCACTCAACAAAGGTCTATCAATGCAACAAGGAGTTGAGGTGCTACCAACTTCCGATCCTTTTTTTTTTTTTGAGCAAATTACGCACCGCAATAAAAATTGTATAGTTAAGAAGAGGCAATTAACCAAACTTTATTTCTATATTGTAAAGTTTAACACTATTCACCTAGTCCATCAACAAGTGTAAGCAATAAGAAAACTGAATTTATCATTATAATAATCATAGGTTTTCTATGCATTTCTATTCAATTTATTTTCATAATCACTTCTTATCAATTATTTTTTATATCACTATCAAAATTAATTACTACCTAATCAAAATAAAAAAACATAACCTTTATTATTATATTTAATTTAACATTAATTAAGTTACAATAAACAAAATGTATCCCTTAACAATGTCTAGTAACTAATCTAAGTGTCTAAATCAAATAGACAAAAATAGTTAGATTTTGAGCTTGACCCTCAATATTCCATGTAACTTAACATCAGATTAGTTACTGACACCTACAATGTATCTCAAATATGTAGTGTAAACAATAATGTGACTAAAATTTGCACATGTTTGTATAAAATAAGGTCTCTTTCATCTGCACTCTAGATTATGAAAAGTTAAAATAATTATGATTATTAAATATAATTGCACTTTACTCTTCAATAATGAATAATAATAATAAAAAACTAGCATTTGGTGAGATGGAAAATTTAGGTAAACAATGCATAAATCTCCATTTTGAAATTAAGAGGAAAAAGTGAGCATACAATGAATGATGGTGTAACGATTATATATATCGTATGAGGTCAAGTACGCAATTAAGCGGTTAATGAAACCAGTAAATATGTGTGTGTAATTTGGAGCTTGTATGGAGTGTAGAACCAAAGTGAATCTCTAATGCGGAGACAGACTAGATCAGAGTCCAACTCCACGCCTAGTGGACTACTACTCTGTCGAGCCTGTAATTAGAAGCGAACTGATAGATAATAAACAAGAGACACTTGTGAAAACGAATTGCTAAATCCAATAGAGCAGCTGCAGGTGGAATTGACCTACGGTATAACTTACAACACAACACATGAAGTTAGGTTACATGCAACGAGACAGGGCGCAATAAATTAGAGGGTTTCATGACCTGATTAATATGATGCTAATCTTGCGGAAATAGTTCCTGTAGGTGCGACGCAGAGAAGGCCTAGCGGATAATGGAGAGCGGAGAACAGAGTTAACACTAGTACCCAGAAAAAAGAACTCCGTGGAACTCATGGTAAGAGGGCAGTAGGAAGTGCGTGTCCATCGTGCATCCAGGAGGTTAGAACAATCGAACGGTTATGGACCTTGATCGGGCGGACAGTAAACCAGGCGATACCCAGTAAACTTGCCACACAGCCACCAACGATTGTCTTATAATCATCATCGTCTCAGCCGTAGCCCCCAAGACTAACCAGCAGCGTAAAGAAAGGAAGGATGGCTTCGACAGAAGGACCTGCGCTCAACGCGCGCCCAAAAATTTGTGTAACCATCAATGACCACCGGCATATTAAACGCCGAGGCTGCATGACCTGGACGCTGCCAAAATTTCCCAAGCCCGAGAACAATGGAGGTGCCAGGCCCGGATTAATAAGTAAAACTCATTAGTTGCGATAAGGATTGATGATAAATATTTATAGAAACATAATCAAAGGGCTATTTAGATTATTCTTGACATGGTTAGTATGACTAATAACTTTAAACTGTTACTTAAGATGATTCCTTTTTGAGTTGATAGTTTTTCTAAAATTTCATGTTTGCGCAGAAATGTTACATCTAAATCAGTAACGATATTTTTATCAGTTAAGCCAGATCACAAGCTTGTTTAAACTACACAAGAACCCGTTAAGACACGTGTCAAAGTTATGGAGCAAGGGTTTCACCAAATTGCAGAGTTATCATCGAAATTCAACCAAAAATTGTTGAAAACAGGTGCTCAGGTTAATAAGATCACCATGTTCCAAAATCTGAATCTATTGCAAAGATTCGGCTAGTGAAAGCTGCAGTTGCCCCAAACCATAAATGGAAGAAAAATATCATCTTTGAGAATTTGGTACAAACGTGGCACAAAATCGTTAATGAAATGAGATTTTGTATCACAAATTTGTAGTAACAATTTTTTTCATCGATGGGTGCCAGAAAACTAATCTCAAAATCTTGAAGGATCTAGTAATAGGGAAGAGGATAGCACGCCGTGATATCATAATGAATTTTTTTTCCGCAAAA
>SNQJ01S0198691.1:0-17152 GCA_010110895.2 Picea sitchensis
AAACCTCATGGATTAAAAAAGACTCACAAGCTCAAGAAGGGTTTCTCAAATTATAGATGCTTCATTTGTCAGTAGATGGGACACATTTCCATAAATTGTCCCAACTCCAAAGTTCAGGTCAGAAAAGGAAATTATAAAAGACATCATGCTCATGCCAGAGAAGATGATGAACATGATCATGAGAAAACCAAAGAACAAGACTCAAGTGAAGAATATGTTTTGATGACAGCCCTTACAGGTATAGTCACACATGGAAGTGACACATGGCATATTGATAGTGGTGCTTCTAAGCACATGATTGGTTATAAGGAATCTTTCTCATATCTAGTTCAGAAAGATTCACCTCACAAGGTGAAGCCAGGTGATGACTATCAATATCCCATTAAAGGAGTAGAAGAATCATACTACAAGTTAGACTCTAGAAAACCTATGAAGATGAAGGATTTGTTGTATTTACTTGGTTTAAAGAAGAATCTCCTTTCTATCTCAAGTTTAGAAGAGAAAGGATTTAAAGTTACTTTTATTGATGGTGAAGTCCTCATGTGGCCTAGAGGAAAATATATTAATGATTTTGTAGTGATTGGTATCCAAGAAGGAGGATTATATAAGTTAAAGGGACACTCAGTTTTAGCGCTAATACGGAGTACAGTTACTACAAGTGAACTATGGCATAGAATATTTTTTCATATATATTACAAATCCCTACCAATCGTGAGAAATATTGTGATAGGTTTGTCATAAATACAAGTGGAACATGAAGGCATATGCAAAGGATGCGCATAAGGAAAGAACGTGAAGAAACCATTTCCAAGCAGTGATAGCAAAGCCAACGGAGCCTTGGACATTATACATTTAGACGTGTGTGGACAGATGTTAACTGCTTCACTTAGCATGTATGTATACTATGTTTCATTGGATCCTTTAGGCAAGAAGGGTATATTTGTTGGATATAGTGAGACATCAAATGCATATCGAGTTTAAATCCCTAGTCATCGACAGATTGAGACTAGCAGAGATGTTACCTTCTATGAGGATACAACATTCAATAGATCAAGGAAACATCATTCAGATGAGATTCATGATGAGGATCTTGAAGCTCCCAAATTTATAGATACATATACAAGTGATGGTGTTGTATTAGAATATCATGATATGGAAGAACCACAGATACCTGTTGATTTATCTCGAGAGATGAATACCAAGAAGAGAATACTAGCTTGGGCTTGGGAGATCATTCAGGATGAAGAGAAGTATGGTGCTCCATATGGATCCTTCAGAGAAAGTAAGAGGCCACGACCTTACTCTATCTATGTGGCATTTCTAAGTGACATAATTGATGTTGAGCCTACCAATTATGAAGAGGTTACAAATAAGAAAGAATGGAAGGATTCCATGGTTGAAGAGTACCAAACCATTGTAAAGAATGATGTTTGGGATATGGTTCCAAGACTGAAAGAGAAGAAAATTGTAAGTTCCAAGTAGATTTACAAGACAAATAATTCAGTAGATGGAAGTATCAAGAAGTACAAGGAAAGATTCATGGCACATGGTTTCTCCCAGAAAGAAGGAATAGATTATGAGGAGACATTTTCTCCTATGGCTAGATACACTTCGATTAGAGATATACATGCAATAGCTACAGTAAAGAAGTGGAAGGTACGCTAGATGGATGTGAAGAAAAATTTTCTAAATGGTGTAATAGAAGAAAAAGTGTATGTAGAGTAGCCACAAGGTTTCGAGACACATGTGTGTCGATTGAAGAAAGACTTGTATGGGTTAAAGCAAGCACCCAGAGCATGGTACGGTAAAATTGACAGCTTCCTGATGAGCTTGGGATTTTCCAAGAGTAAGGCAGATTCCAACCTATACTTCAAGGTTGTGGATGATGGACCAGTGATACTATTGTTTTATGTGGATGACCTATTTATAACAAGAGACGAGAAGCTCATCGTTGATAGTAAGAGGAATATTGTTGTAGAGTTAGAGATGAAATACCTAGGCCTAATGCATTACTTATTAGGTCTATAGGTATGATAGAGACCGAGTGAGATTTTCCTTAACCAAGGAAAATATGTTGTTGATATTCTGAAGAGATTCAAAATGATGGATTGCAAGGCCGTGCCTACATCAATGGTGACAAATCTGAAGTTGTTGAGAGAAACATCTTTAGAGACAGTGGATGCCACCATGTATATACATACGATTAGTTCATTGATGTACTTAACAAACACGAGGCCAGATATATGTTTTGCGGTGAACACATTGAGTCAGTTTATGGTTGAGTCGAGAAGTGTTCACTCAGTTGCAACAAAACATGTGATGAGGTACCTTAAGGGTACAATTGATTATGGACTCATATATTCTTCAAATCATGAGATAATCCTATAAGGCTTTACTAATCTGAAATCGATGCTTAGTAATTTACACCTTGACTTCGATTTTAACAAGATATTTTCTGAAAATGCTTGTGAATTATATGAGTGGTAAAAAAAAACTTAAAGAATGAAGAGAACTTGCAGAAAACACAAAGAGACAAACCATAAATAGATTGAACACTAGAAATTGATAACGGAGTTTGGAAAATCAACCTACGTCTCCAGGCTTTAGCTATAGTGTGGGAGGCTTCTTTATTATTCCTCAATGCTCAAAAATATTCTTCGAAGTTACATCACTCAGTTCTCTGCCTAAATTAGTTGTATTCTACTCTATCTCAGGAACCCGATGCAATAAACGACACTCAAAAAGGCAGAGTAGAACTCTCAAAATAAGCCTCACAAGCTCAACTACTCTTCTGGCTTCGTTGCCTAAATCTTTCTTCAAGTGTCACTTGTGGCTTGTTTCAAAACTACATAATGCTTGGTTTATATAATATTGGGGTTGGGAATCACATCCCAACTTCCTCCCAAGATTTGGCCTCAATCTCGGCTCAAATCCTCCAAAATTGGGCAAAAATCCCATTATAACAGGCCTACAATCATTAAAAAATCCCTTTTCTAATGTTAAAAACCCACAAATGGTAAAATATTGGGTCGCGACCCTTTTCTCTAGGCCCTTGGTCAAAGGGAGGGCCATGTGGCCACACACTAGGTGGTTGCACCCTTGTCCTCTACCATGGTCCATGCTCTTGGTCACATGGTAGGCCATGTGGTCGCGCTCTAAGTGGATAGGCATGATCCTTGGCCCCCTGGTTTAGTGCCTTGGTCAGAGGGCTAGCCCCCGCTGACTGAGGCTTATCCCCATAATCTACACCAATATCACAACAAAACCAACTTTTGAGGCTTGCATAACAAGTCTCGCCTTGTAGCTCTCTCGGTCATGTCCTTTGTGGTTATTTTGTTTCCTATGTCAAAGGTCGGGGGTTCGAAATCATCAGAGTCCAACAAATTTTGACCTAGGCCTTATTAGCCCGATCCAGGGTACCACGTGGTGTCCGATGATTGGGCCATGTGTCACCTCTGGATTGGCCCTGTACACATAGCCACCGACCCAGTCAATCGCCAACTCTGCTATACAGTCATCTCGTACCTACCATGTGTCATGCCCGGAGGAGGACACATCACTTCCACCTATCAATCTGTACTACCATGTGTCCACATATGCGGCTTCCACGTCATCATACGGACTGCCACATGTCATACCATACAGTCCAGTCACTTTCCACATCAGCACCCGAAAATGTTAAATCCTCCTGACACATGTCAATCCCTGGTGTTTCCATGTCAGCATGATGACATCATCATGATGTTATATTCCATGTCACGCTGACATACTACTGATGTCATTAGTATGGACTGTTGACTTTGACTTTGACATTTTCCCTGTTTTGGGAAAAATTTCAGAACGCGATATCTTTTCCATACAAAGTCCATTTTTGAAAAAGAATATATTGTCGGAATCAGAATGACGAGCACTACGCGATGGTGTTGGTTTTGTCCGAATACGGGAACTTTGAATTTTTGGCCTTTTTGGATTCATTTATATCACACCTCCACACTAGGACCTTTTGGTCCTCCAAAAGGTTATTACATCAATTAACTACATCATTACATCAATCAAATAAAATAATAATTAATCTAAACTCAACAAACCATTAACTAGACTTAGTAAGTGATTTCATAGATCAAATCAATTTTATTACATCAAGTAGACTAGACATTGACTCGATGAAATATTTACATATGTGGCATAAAATCCACCCAATTCCAAGCATATGACCCATCTTCTGTCGATGGAGTTCCGCGATCATTCTACTTCTCTTCTACAACATCCTTCTTCTACTCTAGCACTTCAGGCTTTTTGGAGCATCTCAACTCTAGATGCAGCTTCCAACAACTATCATCACAATGCCCATTCCTTTGACAATGTGAGAAATAATTTCCTGCTGGGATGAATTTAATGAATCCTTTCCTAGACTGAGATGAATACTCGTTGGATTTTCCTGACTCTTGTCTTGGATGTGATGAATTCGCATGTGGATTCTTCTTGACATGTAGTGTTGCATCATCTTGTCTTGGCGTACTCCTGATCACCGTGATCTTCTTTATGTATACCTTTTTCTTCCAGCATACTACAACACAATGGTTATGACTGTCACAATATGTACATGGAATTATTCTTTTTATAAGTTCCATGACCCTAGCATGTTCGTCATTAAAGGTAGGTGAAGGAGATTTATACCTTTCAACCATTTTACCTTTCTTTTGTGACTCATTGTTCGCATCATTGTTGGCTTGTTATTCTTGCTTGCCTTTATGAGTTCAAATCCATGTTGGTTTTAGTTCTAGATGTCGATACCAACAATGGTCAACATCGTGTTCGAACTTCTAACAATGTGTACAACAAACCACTAGATTGTTGTCATCAATAGACTTTTATGCCTATCCCAATCCTTCATGGAGTGGTCATTCTCACACCTCGATAGGCTTAGCTATACCTTGGCCATGCTTTCCAAGACCTTGTCCTTTCATGTAGCCAAACCTAGATAGCATCTTCATACCAATTCCTTTGGTATGCTTTTCAAAAGTGGCAATATCCTGATCACCTAACTCCAGTTCCTTATTAGCTACAGGAGAAGCTAGATTATACTGAGTACCTTCCGTTGGTGAGGAAAATATGTCCACGACCTCTCCTACTGACTTCTCCTCAACTGGAGTAGCGGGAGTATATGAATCCTCCTCATATGATTTCCCACAGAATGGATAAATTTCATCATCCTTGACAGGACTCAGACTCCTAACAGAAGGACTTCCTCCAACCGGTCTTTCTTCTGTTGATAACACCAATGTTCACATCCTTTCCCTATCTTCTTCAAGGATTTGTAACAATCTTCTTAGTTCAGAATTTTCTCGCTAAATATGTTGATTGATCTCCTCGAGTTCCTGGATTCTATCTCTCTTCAATCTTTTACCCATGCTTATTCACAATTCCTGCAAATATAGTCAACATGCTTTGATACCACTTGATCTGAAATCAGTGCTTAGTAATTTACACCTTGACTTTGATTTTAACAAGATCTTTTTTGACAATGAATGTGAATTATATGAACGGTAAAAAAAAACTTAAAGAATGAAGAGAACTTGCAGAAAAAAAAAAGAGACAAACCATAAACAGATTGAACACCATAAATTGATAATGGAGTTCAACAAATCTGCCTACGTCTCTGGGCCTTTAGTTGCAGTGTGGGAGGCTTCTTTATTATTCCTCAATGCTCAAAAATATTCTTTTAAATTACATCACTCAGTTCTCTGCCTAACTCGGTTGTATTATGCTCTGTCACAGGAACCCGATGCAACAAACGACACTAAAAAAGGCGGATTAGAACTCCTGAAATAAGCCTCACAATCTCAACTACTCTTATGGATTCACTTCCTAACTCTTGCTTCAAGAGTCACATGTGGCTTGTTTCAAAACTACATAATGCTTTGTTTATATAGTATTGGGGTTAGGCATCACATCCCAACTTCCTCCGAACATTTTTCCTTAATATGGGCTCAAATCCTCCAAAATTGGGGGAAAAATCCCATTATATCAGGCCTACAATCATTAAACAATCCCTTTTCTAATGTTAAAAACCCACAAATTGTAAAATATTGGGTCGTACCCCTTTTCTCCAGGCCCCTAGTTAAATGGAGGGCCATGTGGCCATGCGCTAGGCACCCGCACCCTTGTCCTCTTCCTTGGTCCATGATCTTGGTCACGTGGTAGGTCATGTGGTCGCTCTCTAAGTGGGTAGGCCTGATCCTCAACCCCCTGTTCCAGTGCCTTGGTCGGCAGGCTAGCCCCTGCTGATCGAAGCTTATCCTCATAATCTGCACCAATATCACAATAAAACCAAATTTGGAGGCATGCATAACAAGTCTCACCTTGTAGCTTGCTAGATCGTGTCTTTTGTGGTTAGTTCATTGCCTATGTCGTAGGTCTGGGGTTCAAAACTTCCGGAGTCCAAAACAATTTGACCCAGGCCTTATTGGCATGATCCAGGGTACCATGTGGTGCCCTGTGATTGGCCCACAATCTTCAAATATGCTCATAAATACTCAAGGAGTTGTGAAGCATGTCAGAAAGCTACAGAAAGGGAACACAAATTTGTTGTTCCTCTCAACATGTAGATGTAGAAGAACCCTTTGAACAATGGGGGCTAGACATCATTGGTGAAATAAATCCTCATTCATCAAAGTGAATGAAGAGGTAGTAAACAATTTTCTTGAACAACACATCATCACAAGGTTCGAAATCCCTAACTCTTTAGTGTTTTATAATGCTTCTTACTTCTCATCCTTGAAGTTATCTGAGTTTACATTAGAAAAGGGAATCATTTTAAAATACTCAGCAAATTAATACCCCAAAGGTAATGCTTTAGCAGAGCCTACAAAAAAGAACATCATTTGTATCCTTAAGAGAATCGTGGTTGACCACCAGAGAAACTGGCACAATGCTTTGCAGAATGCTCTCTGGGATGATCACGTCACTCCTAAAGCTTCCATAGGAACTTCACCTTATTTCCTTTTTTACGGGAAAGAATATTTTCTACCCTCGAATATCTATCTTCCTTCCCTCCAACTCACACAACAATCTCAGGGAAGAGAATTCCTCGTCATCTAATGATGCATCAACACCTTGCTAAACCTCGAAGAAATACGTGATAAAACAAAAATCAAGTTCGAAACTCACCAACAGAAGTAAAACATTGGTTTGATAAGAATTCCATCTATGAGAAAGTGTTTGAAGTTGGGGAGTTAGTTCTAAAATGGGACAAGACCCATGAAGATAAAGGGAAACATTCAAAGTTCCAACAACTTTGTCTTAGTCCTTACCTCATTAAGGAAATGATTGGGCAAGACACCTTTCGATTACAAAACCTTCAGGGTGAAGTTGATTCTCTCCCTGTCAATGGAGAAATCCTCAAACACTACATCAGTTAGCCATTGAGGTTGTTGATCACTTGTACATAAATAAAACCCTGTTTTTTTTTTGTTTCTTTTAGTTAGGTTGGTTTTCTTAAGTTCTTTTTTTTCCTAACATGTTTAAGTTAGTCCTTTTTATCTTTCTTAATAATTTCCTTGGTGATTTTGAAAGCCCCCATAACTCAGTGCTAGTCCCATGCATAAACATAGCACATCTGGTGCAGATAGCCTAAATATCTATGTGACATGATGTTAAATCCACATATTTCCCCAGACATGTAAGCCCATTGCACACTATCACAAGTCAGAATATGGTGGAAGAACATAGCTTATCAATACAAAAAGGCACTGGAGAGAAACAAAGAGCCAAGGGACTTCATTAAAAATAGATTTCTACGTTACATGAGCTAAACGAAAATTATTTAGACGAAACGTCCGCAGTATATCAGGAATCATAACTTAGGAAATTTTCTCATCCGTAATCAAGTTAGCGGATCTCACCATCACAGATGCCATCCCTAGTGCCTTTAAAGGTTAACTGGAATCCCCCCATCCACATATCTCTCTAAACAAAAGAGAATCAAATATTATAAAAGGTAAATACTTGGGGAAAGGCTTTCCAGATCACATGGGACAAGTATCCTCATCGGGCCTATGGACACTCGCTAGTAGTGGAGCAAGGCTTGTGACACCAGGGTGACTCCATCAGGGATATGGACACTCACTAACAGTGGAGCGACACCAAAGAAATGCACTATGACTTTTATTCTCAGCATTCTTGATGTTTTTTTCCTGTTACACTCCCTACATCCTCTTTTCTAGCCATTTGTAAAATGAATAAAGATCAATTTGAAAGTAATCTAATCACTGGAAAGTCTCACTCCTCTCTGGGTCATCTGAATTCTTTGAAAATCCAAGCTATGGGACCTATCTTTTCTCTCTTACAAATTTGTATGATAAACACATATTCCCTAATTTATGTGTGGACATCATCTTAAAGAGATTCAAGGCTTCACCTAGTGTGTCGCCATTTGTTGTGACAAGCATTGCAACCCTTCTTCGATCTTGCATAACCTTTGGAAAATGGGACCCCTCATTTTTTGAGCCTAGGAGAAATTTTCTTTGATCTCTCTCCAACTTAAAATCCTCAGAGGAATCATGCTTTCCTTAGAAAATCATGTTTGAATGAAAGCATTTGAAGACTTGGTTTTTAAATCCAGACAGTTGAAATCAACCAAGTTAATAAGAACTTCCTCGCCGATATCACTTGTTATCACACAAGTTAACACCAACTCCTCTGATATGAATCAGAGGAGTTAGTTCTAACTCCTCTGATTCATATCAGAGGAGTTCTTTCCTTCCTCACTGATATCACTTGTTATTGAACAAGTTAACATCGACTCCTCTGATACGAATTAGAGGAGTTATTTCTAACTCCTTCTATTCATATCGAAGGAGTTTCTCCCATTGGCTCTGATATTATTGGAGAACTTGTCTTCGGACTCTCCGACCTACCCGCATTTAATGCCTAAACAACCAATAAGCTATGTAAATGGAGCATAATCAAGGTTATTGTTATCTTGTCGAAGAGACCAAGTGAGAAAGGTTCCAAAACATTGAGCGCGCTCAACCCATTCAGTTCGAGCTCATGACTTATATGTACCCTCCATGTGGAACTAGGATTAAGGTAAGAGCATCTTTGCTCCTCTTTTTTTTTTAGGGTTAGGGTTAGGGTTTCTATCAAATTCATACCTACCACTTCATTTTCCTTTCTTCCTCACATCAATTGGTTAGTTCTCCTTACTACCATATCTTTCATTATCTTTGTAATCAATATATTCTAACGCCATTTTCACTCTCTTACCATTGTCATAACATTCCTCGCTCGGATACACTATGCTAGTCGGCCCTAATAACAACCACAAAAACATCGTTTCTCTGAACTCGGAGCAAAGCTCTCATTTAAGGACCTAATTATTTCATTCCATGCAATTTTCAATCGGAAGAGGTCTTGGTAATCCTCCCGATGTGATTAGAAGAGTTCCAAGAAACTCCTCTGATTCTATGCTCATTCTTAAAGAAATCATACTTAGCGCTTGCTCTCAAAATCCTTAGAGTTCTTTCTATCAGAATAATTTTCACTAACTACTCCGACCACAATGAAGGAGTTATTACTAACTCCTCCAATGCGATCGGAGGAGTTGCAAATAATTTCTTCGCATTACTCAGACCACTTGGATATAACTCTTCCGACCATATCAGAGGAGTTATTACTAACTCCTCTGAAATGATCGAAAGAGTTTAGATTAATATTGTTGATTTTTATAAAGTCTCAATATTTGGTAAACCCTTCCAATGGCTTATCGGGGAAATTGAAACGAACTCCTTTGACCACGATTGGAGGATTTGTCCTTAACCTCCCTGATTAGATATTTTTCAATCATTTCCCCACTTGTATCGGAGAACTTGGTATGAACTCCTCTGACTTGCATCGGAGGAGTCAATTTCTAGACCTCTAATATTGCTCTTCAAAGTCTATTTTTCCACTGTCTTCCCCAAGTTTCTACCAGGTCACTTAAATAGTCCTACAATTATCCTGACATCCTCATAGGACGACTCTCTATCTCACAATAGTCTCAATAAATCTAGTATTTAAAATCATTTAGTTTCATTGAATGGTACGTTATATCCTATTATCCACCCTAAACTCAGGGATGATTTTAAGGATGGAAATTTATTTTAAAATGTAGAAATCTTGGTGAGTCTTAGTAATCCTTCATATGCCAACTATAAATGATTGGCGATATTTTTGTAAAAATATTCAAATTTCTAAGGATTTTATATAGTTTTTATAATTTTTTGGCGATTTTTAAGGTAAAATAATTTTATCCTATAGAATTTGGACGAATCATTTTTAAAATAGTGAATCTCATTTTTGGAAAAACCATGGAAAATTAGCCCATGAATGAAATTTAGCCCCTAAAATCATCCATGCATAAACTTATCCTTTTGGCAAGTTATAACATGTCACCATGAAAGAAAACGACAGGAAAGGCATCCGGAGCCGAGGCCTTTAGTAGTATTCAACAAGCAGGAGGAGAGCTAGAGATTGTAGGGGCCATATACGATGACACAACAGGGATTTTAGAGAAGGATGGAGAGATGTTAAAATGGGGAGAGATTTATCACATGTTCAAAAAATCAAATTTCTTCATCAAAGTTGAAGACCCAAATGAGCTTCAAGTGTTCAGGAATATTGTAAAATCGAGGATCTTCAGGATAGCAGCACATCCATTAGTTTTCCCTTGCGCAGATGCCATCTCCTGGATTTTGAAGAACACCGACATGAGTAATAGATACATCTGCAATGCAAGAAGGGATCCTATAGCTTCTTTTAGACCAGAATTTTTAGCCAAATGCTATCACATTGAGGGAAGCAAAAGATTGGATGGTAAAATACTCAGCAAGTTTGAGTATACACTGAAAGATTTGTTCCCCAAATGGTATAAGGCAGACAAGCAGTTTAAATACAGAACTAAAAGTCGGTACGCCTTGAGTGCCTTAAGAAGACCCTACCAATATTTGGTATCTATGTTGTGTAGGTTATACGGGGAACCCGATGCAGCACAATTCCTCTTATAATACATGCCTTTGATTTATTTTTGTGCAGATGTGGGGACTTCATTCAATTGGGCAGACACATTGTCTAAGAATCTCACGGTTGTTATCTCCACAGTAAAGCAAGCCCAACTGGGAACGTTCCTTGGCTTCCATATATTCTCGTACCTCCTAGACATAATGTGTATAACACACAAGTACCCTAACATGGGATGGATTTGGTTTCCTGTTGACCCTGCAATCCACATATATTGTAAAGCACTATGGGAGCACAAATATTGTTTAAAGTACCAAAGGATATGTGAACACTTCCTTTCTCCATTATATGAATTCATCTTTTGCACCACGCCCCCATGCATGATCGACAAAGCCATAACAGTTATAAAAAGGATCGAGGATTGGTATCCTATGGAGCATGGTACTTACATAAGAATATATGGTGTGATGAAGCCACCACATCTACTTCCACTATTCGTACCCGACAAGCTCATCCTTCAAGAAGTAGCATATCAAACTATTATACACGAAGTTGGAGGGATGTTGTATATATTGAAGAAACCAATTTGGCCTCCACTACCTCTATACATCGACAATTATTTCTTTGAAAATACTAAACAAGCCTAAGCAAAGGTAGATACCCTTATTTCTTATCACTTTGGGAAAGAGGGATTTAGAAGACATGATCCTAAGGGTCTTGTCAAGGAACATTTCAATAACATCAAGCTTCCTTATGAGTATACTACAGATCCGTGGGAAGAGGAAGAAGTACACCGAAACACCAGGACATATGATGAAGTTATTTTCAACAGGCGCGTCCAGCGGAAAGGAAGAATTGTAGATGTGAAAAAGACAAGGGAAGTAGCCATGAAAGAGGCAGAACAAGAAGAAGTTGGACACTTCTCCCATATTTCCATCTCATCACACTCGAGATTTGCAAAGGGAGAAGGAGAGGTACCAACAGAGAAAAAGAGGGCAGATAAAGAAAAAAAATTAAAGAATAAAAATGACACGAAGAAGTGAAATATTGAAGCTGACAAAGCTAGAGCTAAAGCTGAAGCAAAAGAAAAATCCGCAACAGAACAACAAATGAAGGAACGAGTAGTAGTGGAGAAAGTAGAGAAAGCAGGAAAAGAAGCAGCAGACAAAGTTATTGAAGAAGAAAGACAAAAGAAAAACACAAAGACAGAAGGGACGACACACGCCCCATGGAGGTGGACATCCCAGGAACATCTATTGCAGGTATAGAAACAGATTTGATAGGCAACAGTTTAGGACTTGGGTTCTGGGAGCCATTTCAGCCTAGCGAAGTGATGGATCTAAGGAGCTTCACTTATGACAGTAAGACTGATAGGACCGTGCAGGACAGGTAAAGAAAGTGTCGGTAACTAAAGGAGCCCCTATCTCAGTAGTTACCCATGTCCCATTCGCAGAAGATGTCAGAGAAGACCCTGTTGCCACAACTAAGGCTATCTCTGCATTCATGAACACCAACATAGACAACATACAAAGATTATGTGGACAAAATGAAGAAAATGAGTGAAGGATCAGAGAACTGGAGGAAAGACTTAAACAGGTAAATATTGATGAGAGGAGCCTCCAAAGCTTCAAAGTCAGCACCGAAAAGATCAGAAACAAGCTAGAAGGAGCTATCATTGACCTATACGCCCACCTACACCTCTTCCAAAATGCGGCTACAATGGTCATTGAGAAAACTAATCATGTACAAATGAAGTTGTCGCAATACAACACCATTCGTGAAGGCATATCAGACATAGACATATGGATAGAAGAGAATCCAGATGTGCCACCTCAGCTTTATCGGCCATGAAAAGAGGAGAGAAAGACGAGATTATATGTACTATATCATTGACAACAGATAGAAAAAAAAGTTGATAGAGAAGTCACCAAATCCATGGAAATATGCTTGAGGATCCATAAAGCTACCCAGGAACTAATCAGGAATGACCGACTCCCAATATTATATGAACTTGGGAAGAAAATGGTGACAAAAGAACTGGTGAATGAAATACATGATAGCACCAATTGCATGAAGGAAGTAATTGAAGCAACTACCTTCGTCTCCACAAATATTATTGATCAACACTTGCTACAAGCTTCATACCATGGTACAATCTTTCATGACGAAACTTGAAAAAGATACGGGCACTGTCGAGAACAATATCGCGTTGATCAACGCAACATTAGAACAACTGATGTACATAAGGATTGAATCACTATATGATCAACTGGAAGTTTGGACAACCTACCTAAGCAACAAAAATCAATAAGAAAAGGACAAAATAACTATGTTTTGTTTTGTCCTTTTCCTAACCAATCCCATGTTCGTCCCATTATGTACACTTGTCATTAGGAATGAGAAGGTGAACCAATTTTGTAACTTCTCCTTCAAGAAGAAGATGAAGAGTCACATAGGGGTTACTAAACATTTGTATAAAACATAATAGAACTCCATTTGAAAAGGACTTTTTTTGGCTTTTCAAGTGACGTATAGACTCAAGAACTGATTCAAGGACTTATACTTTGTTAATGAATATTGATAAGCCCCCAGGGTTCGTTGTTATAGAAGGAATTCTTGTGTATGAACATATCTGAGTTGAGAACTACTTTTGGTGAAGATGGACACTGTTCCTATGGACTGTAAGAATGCTATGTTGTTATAGACTAACTCTCATACAATCTGTGTTATTCTTCAGTTTAGATTATTTCTTTAAATATCTTAATGCCTTGAGATTTGTGAGTTGTTAATGTATGCATTATTGTAATCTAGACTACTCTGGTTATACGTATTTGTATACACTTGTTTCTGATGTTTCTCTTTTATATCAGTTATTTGTGTAGAAGTAGTGCATGATTTGGTTTCAACTTACAACTCACTGGTCACTTTAGTATGCTCCTAGCTAGGATAAGTTAAAGTACATTAGTGTTAATTTATCTTGCATTTCATACATAATCTTCATCTAAATATTTACATTGCATATCCACTCATCACCCAGCCTCATCGGAAAATTGGTCTGCAATCAGCCAAAATCCCCTAAAAATAGTAATAATGGCAACTGAGCCAAATTCTAGATGGGTCTTCTAATCCAAACAATGTATAGTCTAGTTGGGATTGTGTACCGAGGAGAACCCCTTGTTGTCGGGCGAATTTGAACTCATCAACAGACCCTAAGAGATCACTTAGGGTGATAAGGGCTTGCAATGGTGACCTAGTCTCAAGTTTTTGAATTAGTTTAGTGCTGATAAAAAGTGTTTTGTTTATGCAAATATTTTACCAAAGTAAAATAATATGCAAAAAATGATGAAATAACACCTCTAAGACTCTAGCATGGCTCAAGTAGATTTGGATGAAAAAACTAGGCCTTCCAATTGAATTTCCACTGGGGGTGGTAAAATTTACTGAGGGTGCATCCAAGTGAAGGTAGATGGAAATAGTTATAGTGACCTAAGACAGGGTAATGAAGTCCAAGCAACAATCCACTACCTATTTATGGTACCATTCACAACGTCATGAGCAAGTCACCTAGGTAGAATTCATAAAAATGGCCATTGAGTTACATCTTCATGATAAAAGTCTGGGGGGGGGGGGGATCATATGTCAAGTGTTTATGTTGGGCAAGGGCATATGGGATGAATCCCATGGATGAAACCTCATAAATAAGGTGTCACTTTGAGTAACATGCCAATCAAATGAAGTTCCCTAATATGTATTCACCCACTAATTAAGTGTGAGGAGGGATCTCAACAGTTATTCAACTTGGCCTAATGCTTTACACATGTATGAGATGCACTTTATCGGGAAACAATCTTTTCTACTAAAAGTATTACGCTTAATGTAGTAAAATTCTAGTTTTCAATGAATGAAAACTTTGGAACATTAGCCTCGAAGTCCTATTTCCAAAGTCGTATCCTAATCTAAATGTGAGTTTTCTCAACAACTACTTTTATTAAACTAGGTTTATTTAAAGTCGTATTCAATGTCATGAACCAATTATATCATTCTTAGGTATGTTTTGTGTGCATGTCTAATGTGTAATTTCTAATTATGAAAATATACAAAAGTAAGAATTCAAATGTAAACCAAAAGCCAATTTGATTTCCTCTTTTGATTCACCCAGATCACAAAATAATGCAAGGCGAAGAGCATACATATAATGATGAGATGTAGCCCATACCAATAATACTTTAAACAAAAGAATAAATTACTCCAAATTAATTAGCAACAATGAACACACATGAAGTAGTAAAATATAGTCAATATTTAATCAAAAAGTGAATAAATCAAATAAGATTGGTTAATTTTGGATGGCATAGCATCTAAGAATAATAAAAATGTATGTAAAACCTAACAATGAACTTTAGAAAAAAAGTTGGTTAGAAGCATATGCAAAACTTAAAATTTAAGCGCAATTGTGCAAGCTTAACAAGGAAGATAGAGCACATACATAAGCAATGGATTTCTTCTCCATTGGAGTCACCCTTCTGTTTTGGGCTATTTGGTGCTAGTGAGTATTAAATAATTTTTTCCAATAGGTTGGAGTTGTCGATGCAAACAGAAAGTGTTAAGGGTTTTAATAAGAATGTTTGATGCACAATTATTCCTTTCCTCTAATATGTGAATATTGACAATGTGAAAGATGCAAGAAGTGAACTTTGATAGAATAACCCCTTGAGTGGATTGTTGATGATAAAGCAGGATGAGGGGGCACCTTCACACTAGAACCTCCTCTTTGGTATATACAAGATATCACAATAATAAACAACACTGCAAAACTTCTCACATTGTCAAAAGGTGAGAAATCAAATCAATGCGAAGATTAAACAACTATTACAACACATAGGCAAGTTGTGCCCTCTTTGAAGCTTTCTCTATGAACCAAAGTAGTAACTGGAAGAACTCTTCTCCTTAGTGGTGGAATAAAATGCTCAATGTTGATATCAATGAGATGCAATGAATCCAGGACTAGCAAATAATTCGATCTTTGATTACATTTGTGCAACATAACCTTAAATTCATTGAACACATGGAACTCTTGAGAGATCCTTGTATTTATAGGTTTTCTTTATATAATACCATGCATGGGAAGTGAAGGTGTTTCCCAAGTTAGGTCATGCACTTGCCTCTTTAATTCTAGTGCTTTATCACAATCTGAAAAAACACAAACTTTTGAGCCTTTTCCAATCTTTGAACATGCATGGAAACTACTAGTTTTATGCATTGATAACATACATGAAGATTCCATGATTATCAAATGATTACTCGTGTAGACTATGCAAACTAGAATTGAGATGTCATGTAATCATAAGTTTAATCAACTACATGGTTTGACTTTGACTCTCCATATATAATTCAACCATTTTTTGTAATTTTATGTTTTGTATCCATATCCTAATAGGAATAATATTTATGCAAAAATAAACCATTTGTATGTGCAAAGGAAATGATGTGATATCAAATACTTAAATTTAAGAATATTTAAGGGTGATCCATCCATGAATCAAATAATTAACCAAAAAGTGTATTGAGACTAAGGTACATTGCCCTAATCTAATCAACCCATGGATATAGGGTTAAGAGGAGAAAGTTATATTTCACTCTTATCAGTACTTTATATCATTTGAAAACAAATAAGAAAAAACTTGCCAACTGCAAATTCATTATTCTACAATTACAAATTCATTATGCTACAAGTACAAGAAATAATCATGAAAGATAACAATATCGATAGTTGATACAAATTAGTTATTTCTCTTTAATACAAATTCGATCTATTTAATGTTGAATAATAAGTATAAATTAATAATATAAATTTTTAAAATTAAAAAAAATTAATTTAATTAATTAAAATATATATATATATATATATATATTAAATACATTTAAAACTCACAAAACTTCATTATAAATATTAATATAATATTAATACGAATCTACATAACATTCTTTATTTTTTTATTTTTTATGTTTTGAGAGATTTGTTGGCACTTGTAATCTTTATAATCTTTGATCATGTTTATTGCTGAAACCCGCCGTTTTTAAATCTTTCTACCTTTTTTTTTCCCATGAAAAATTAACTCAATTTTATATAGTGTATAAAATCTTTTACATCACA
>SNQJ01S0198692.1:0-17152 GCA_010110895.2 Picea sitchensis
GACGAAAATCCCGACTAGATTTAAAAAAGATTTTCGTGGATATTGCGACGAACTTTCGTGGCAATATCGACGAAAATCCTGCCCTATTTAAAAAAAAGGTGAAACTAGTGGAAGCGTGTAAATTTTTCGTGGAATAATCCGCCCATATGTAGTAGTGAGTATTTGGGCCACACAATATCACCAAAAGGAGTGGCAGTAGATCCTGAGAAGATCAAGGAGATTATGTATTGGTCTGATCCTTGAAATGTAATAGAGGTAAGGTCATTTATGAGATTATCTAGATATTATAGAAGGTTTATTAAGGAGCTTTCCATTACCTCATTGTAGATGAAATGGAATAAATTTGTATGGTTAACAGAGTGTGAATCCATCTTCTAGAAGTTGAAGCACCTTTTGACCAACGCCCCTGTTTTAAATACCCATTACCTCATTGTAGATGAAAGGGAATAAATTTGTATGGTTAACAGAGTGCGAAGCCATCTTCTAGAAGCTGAAGCACCTTTTGACCAATACCCCTATTTTAAATATTCTATACCCTAAGAAATATTTCTTGGTTTGCATTGACTCTTGCAAAGAAGGGGTTGGTGGATCTATTATGCAAGAAGGGAAAGTTATCTGTTATGAGTTCCAATAGCTAAATGAGCATGAGTAGCAGTATGTCACCCACAACTTGGATTTTACATCGATTGTGCATGCACTGAAGATGTGGAGGCATTACTTGCTTGGAAGATGGTTTGTCTCGATGGTAGGTCATTGTGGTGTAAAGTATTTATTTGATTAATCATGGTTGATTGCTACACATACCAGATGGATGGTGTTGATTAGCGAGTTTGATTTCGAGATAAAAAAAATAAAAAGGGAAAGAGAATTGAGTGGCATATGCACTCAACCAAAATATGTAGGAAATACACTTAGTAGCAACAAGTGTAGGTGAGTCTGACATTAAACAAAGAATTATAATTCTCTTGCAAGAAGATAAGTTTTTCAATCTAGTAAGAGAAGGTTTGCAACAATAATCCAATGAGAAAAAGTATGAAGGATTTCAGTTTGTAGTAGATGATTTACTGTTGTATAACAACAGGTTGTATGTGCCTGATTCATTGAAGCTAAAGTGTCTCATTATGGATTAATTTCAAAGGAGACCTTATGTAGTTCATCCTGGTTATCGAAATATGATAATAGTAGTAAGGAAGTTATATTACTAGCCAATAATGAAGCAAGACATTGTTGAGTACATTGTCAAGTGTTTGGAGTGTCAACAGGTCAAGGTTGAACACAAGCACCCTGTACCTGACTATTGTAACCATTGCAAATTACATAATGGAAATGGGAGACAATATCCATGGATTTGATTACTAGTTTTCCAAAGAAAGATAAACAACATGATGCAATCATGGTAATGGTGGATAAGCTGAGCAAGCAAGCTCATTTTATTCCCATAAAATCTTCTTTTAAAGCTATAGATGTTGCTGACATTTTTATGAAGGATATTTTATGATTGCATGGTCTACTCAAGACTATTATTTCAGATAGAGATGCAAAATTCACTTTGAATTTATGGAAAGACTTGTTTGCAGGTTTGGGAATGTAACTAACATTTAACATGGCCTACCATCCTCAAATAGATGGTTAGACCAAAAGAGTGAACATAGTGTTGGAAGACATGTCGAGGATGCATGTCATGCATCAACCCAAACAGTGGGAAGAATATATTCCCCTTATAGAGTTTCCCGAATGACTATCAGGAATTATTGAAGATGAGTCAATTTGAGGCTTTGTATGTTAGAAAATGCAGAGTTCCAATTAGTTGGTACAATCCAGTGGACAAAATCACACTTGGACCATAATTGCTAAAGGAAATGGAGCAAGAAATGATCAAAATAAGGAATAATTTGAAAATATCCTAGGATAAGAATAAGAGCTATGTAGACAGTAATAGAACTCATAAAGAGTTTAAGGTGGGAGATCATGTGTATCTTAGGGTAAAACCCAAGAGGAACTCCTTAAGGATGGGAACTTGTGCCAAGTTAGCACCTTGTCATTGTGGACCGTTTGAAGTCCTAGAAAGAGTGGGACCAGTGGCAGATAGAATTGCCATGCCAGTTACTGTTGCATCTCACAATGTGTTCCATGTATCTTTATTAAAGAAGTATTTTCATGACTCTAATAATGTAATTGATTGGATTGTGATACATGTGGAACCAAAGGGAGAATTCCAGCCTGAACCTCAACACATCTTAGACAAGAGAGAACCATTACATTAGAACTGAGTTGTTATACAGGTCAAGGTAAATGGAAGCACTTTGGAGCAGATGAGGCCTCTTGGGAATTGGATGATGCCATGAAAATGGCATGCCCATTTTTTTTTCATGTATAAATTATATATATATTGTCTTTTAAACAATAAGGATGTTGTTTCTTTAAGGGGCAGGGGAATGTAACACCCTGTTACCCCCCATGGTTGTAATTAGGGTAAAAAGTCATGCATTGTGATTTATGAGGCATGTGATTATGTTTGTGATTAATAAAAAATACCAAACTACATACCATGAGTGGAACTAGTGAGGTGGAATTGGAAAGTTTCAATGAGGAAAATATGAATCTTGCTAAAAAATACAGCCTACACCCAGTGCACAAATTGAATACACTACCTTACCAACATACATGGATTGCATAGAACCACAAAGCATGTTTATACTGATTAGGATTAGGTGGTTTAGTAGTTATAATTGTTGATTGATTTGGTACTTGGAGGAGTGAAAGGTCAACTGAGACCTCAACCAAAATGACACACTGGATTTTCCCCTTCTATTTAGGAGCCTGCCACAATGAGTTTCTTCTAAAATAATTTAACGGGGATCCCGAGGACACGAAGGAAGAAGAGGGAAAAGGTGGAAAAACAACACAGACATATGAGAAGAAAACAAAAGAGGGGAGAACAGGAGTACGTGCTAGAGAGAGAAAACATCAGTAGTTTGTGAGATAGAAGAGAACTGGAGCATGGATGCGTGAATCTTAGAATCACACATAGGCTTATTGTGAAAATAATGAGTTGCGGACTCACAAAGAGATGGTGCAGTGAGAAAAGGATCTAGTGTGCATGACTATGAACAACAAAGAAGAGTCGGGAAACTATTTTGAATAAAATAGGAACATTTCCCAAGAGTTTAATGGTCACCCTAGAGCAAAGGAGACCCATATTCAAACTGGAGATAAAAAGGATCGCGGGATCGCGACTTGAGCTTACTAGAAAGAAATAGACATTGTTAAGGGAAGGTTGTCGAGGAACTATGTAGCAGAGAAGGGGATCCCTTGTGTAGAGGAAATCCAGTTGGAAATGTGCCTAATAAAATCGTAGAGGTCTTGAGCTCAATTGGCAGAGGGAAACTTCTTCTAGTGTCGGTGGAGTTAAGGAGAGTAACCTTCCTGATGGAAATACATTTCCCCTCAGTTAGTTGGTTAGTTAAAATCATTAGTGAACATACAAGTGTTTTGTTTACTATGCCCATTGCATGCTTAATAAAGAGGATAAACTGTTTTATGTTATGTTTGAGATTTGGTTAATTGAAAGAATGTTGAAATCCAAAGTAAAATCGAGTAAATAGAACCTTATTTCATTATTAATTGTGTTAATTATGAATGAATGAATGAAGAAGGTTGTAAACTACCTAGCCCTTCAATGGAAAGCTTGCAAGATACAAAATATTCAATTGGGTGTTTGGGGGAGAGTGATCCTCATGTGTTCTGGTAGTCCGGAGAAAGTGAGTAAACCCATGTACAAGAGAATGTGGGATTGTTAAATCCAGTGATCCTCATGTGTTCTGGTAGTCCGGAGAAAGTGAGTAAACCCATGTACAAGAGAATGTGGGATTGTTAAATCCAAAAATGTATTTAATCTTGTGATGTTTCCCTTGATTTTGATTGGAAAGCTTGCACGATCGAAGATCTTCATTTGGGCTTGCCGGAGTAGAATACTCCCAATAGGTTGCAAAATGGTTTATGAGCCCAAGGGAATCAAGTTAAACTCTGGCAAGGAGAGAGATCCTGGGAGGACTATAGGATTTCTATATCCTCAAGACCACTTTTAACATGGTTGATAACCCTTACTTGAACCATGAGGGACGACAACTGCTGATTCGACAGAAGGAGAAGATCTTGACAGTTGGTCAGAACTGTCGAGAGATCTGGGCCTCGGGAGAAAGCCTATCGTAAAGTAAAGCAAGGTAAGGTAAGGTCAAGGGGAGGAACCCGTGGCGTAAGTCATAGGGGAAGTCCGCGGATGTCCTAGTAATTGTGGTCATTGATAAACTCGGGCTAAGTTTGTTTGCCACCGAAGCTCACCGCCGCCGACTACTTCTTGTATCTTCCATTGCCGAGATTATGAATATATCGTATGAGAACATTTAACGTAATTGGGATATGGAGTAACAGGAAACAACCGTCATTATTTTTGCTGTCGTACTAATTTCGTTAGATCGAAAAGTCTGACTTATATTCAAAAATCAAAATTCTTCCTTTGCCAACTACAAACTATATATATAAATCTAGTCTCTTATCCTGGCTAGTCGTCTCCATGTCAATGAGCTTCTACTGCTTGGTGACTCCAAAATCACCATCGATTGGTTGAATCACCATCGATTGGTTGATCAGGCGAGCAGATTTCCAGGTAGCTCACCTTGAATGTTGGAAGGAGAGAACTCGCGCTGCAACCAAACTTGTAAAAAATCTCACCTACTCTCATATTTACAGAGAACAAAACCAAGAGGCAGACACACTCTCCAAAAAAGCCTTACACATGCCTCCGGGTCACATTCGCTACACTAGATGGGAAGATGGCAATGAAGGACACACTTCAATGATAAATCTTTGATCGAGCTATCTGTTTTTGGGTTGCTGATTACATGGGACAGACATCGGACACAGTTGTCTTGCCTCTCATAGATCTTGTATGGACTGTTAGAATGTCATGCATCTAAGCCTTCTTTTGTTTTTCCTTGTATGGTCTTTTCTCCGTATATCGCGCTTTGTACAATCTTATACTTTTCTGAATATAAAACGTATTTTTTCGCTGAAAAACTATATATATAAATCTAATATCATTATCTTTGTGTTTTTTTTTTAACTGCCACAACTCAAGAATGGAGGCACTCCGCCAGAACTGCCGAGAATGGTTCATTATCTTTATATTAATAATACAATCATAAAATAATAATATGTTTTATTAATATAACAATATTCTTTCTTTTTAGTTATTGTTTATTTAAATTTTCCCTAGGGTAACCATAAAATAATATTATGATTACCTCACTTACTTGATCAACCATAAAATAATATTTTATAATTGAGATAATGATTGCCTTACATAGTTGACCTTCCCTCGTTTTTCATTGTTTCGTTTATTCGGTGTTCTCCCATGATTGCTAGACAATAATGAGAAGAGGAGTTTCTATTAGTCGGTCTCCATTCAATGTTTGAGTGTTGATGAGGGGACCTGAGCATACGTAAATCAATAATAATAAAATGATTTAATTAAATTTTTTTTATAGTGATAAATTAATTAATATATTAGTTTAGATTTATTTTAATTTTGAATTTATTAAGTTTTTAGAGGAATCCAATATATTAATGTGTACATATTTAATTTTTTTCTCTATAATGGAGGCTATTTCTAATATAGTGGAATAAGTTATGTAAATTATTATTATTTTAAATAAAAAAATATTTTATAATATTGATATATTATAAAATATATATTAATTTGAATTTGTTAATTTGTTTTAAATTTAATTTATAAATCACTAAAAAAATTTAGTAGTTAAGAAAAGTTGTAATATATTATAAAATATATTAATATATTAAAAAGTATATTAATATATTTTAATATACTAATATATTTTATAATATTAATATTGTTAATACTTTAATATTAATGTTTTAAATCCATATAGATTCGTCTTAACCCCATTTATAAAGAGTCATCTCTCTCAATGCTTCAATGCTTGTTAAGATAGATATGTGTTGGCTTTATTAATATTTTAATATATTATGTTATATACACAATAAACATCTCTCTTATACTAAATTATACTAAATTGTAAAACATCTCACTTAATAAATTTAATTTTTTAGTTCATTTATTTTAATTTAATATAAATTTTATTTAATTAATATAATTTTTAATTATTAATCTTAAAACGTTTTAAAAATCCTTAATGCTTAAGCATATAAATACTTCAAAGTACACAAGGATTACATTTAGTTGTGGTCATTCTTTTCATTACCATTGAATTTCGCCGTCGTCAATCTTTTCTTAACCACCTTTCATTTTTTAATGACAAATAAGGTCCATTTACATTAAATTTAATTAAATGTAAAACCAAAAAATATATATTTTAATTAAATATTATTAAATTGATACATGCAAAACCAACAATAAGTTTTTATGTTAAATAATATCAAAATTTGAAAATGTATTTTAATTTTATTAATGATGAAGAATCAAATTATGTAAGGCCTTTCATGTCGAAGAATCACTTTGGAGACTCAAATCGAGAAGTTTGTGGCTTCGGGTTGGGGTAGGAATAGGGGATACAAATAACTGTGAAGAGCTCTACTCCTATGGGGATGTGGCAAAGCATGAGAAGGTTTCATAAATGCTATCCAACATCCCATATATCATTGCCCAATTGCCCCATCTAAACATATAAGTATGTGCATTTTGTAATAAGAAGAAACCTATGATATGTGCATTTTGTAATAAGAAGAAACCTCTTATATGTTTTCTGTGAATTTTTCCTCGTTCTGTGTCAGTGGTATCAGAGTGCGGCTGAGGAAATTCGCGTGGAGAAAATGTGCGGTTGAGGGAGCTCGCGTGGAGAAAATTCGCGGTTGAGGGAGCCCGCGTGGAGGAAATTCACATGAAGAAAATTCGCGGTTGAGGGAGCCCTTCGCATGAGAGAGCGTGAGCCTGTGTGGAGGAAATTCATGTGAGAGAGATAGATTTTGCGCGTGTCGAGGAAATTCGTGTGAGAGAGATGGATTCTACGCAGACGTGGAATGAATCTGTTGAAGAGGTTGACTGAAGAGGACATGTACAAATTGTTGCACAGAGAAGGAGCCATGGTACATCCTTTGAATTCTTTTTTCATATTCTGAAACAAGTGTGATGAAAGTTTTTCTAGTTGTTTATGTAATTTTTGAGAACAAAATCTTTTAAAATTCATTCATTAATCTCGATAGTGGGAGATTAGGAGTGGTTCAGAAAAATCAAGCATACTTTGATTTTTAACGATTTTTGGGATGGTATATGTGAAAATACTGGTGAGAACTCAGATGATAGCCTACATGATAGCTCATGTGATAGTGAGCTAGAGGAACCTACAGATGCCAAGAAACTTGCTATCTGGAAGAACAAGGACAAAAAGGCCTATGCTTTGATGGTTGCCTCAATGAGTGAAGAGGTAAGAAAATATATGATTTCTTGTAAAACTGCTATGTTTTCTAAGTTCTTATAAAACTGCATTTCAATCCTTAAAGAAACTCAAAGATTTTTATGACTCTCATTTTGAACTTGAAATTATTTAAACAATAATGAATTTATTCAATTTAGAGATGAAAGATAATGATCCAATGAAGCTAGCCTATGATATTAGAGCTCTTTACCATGATATGAAGGCCACTGGGGTAGAAGTTGATTTACAACTTATAGCTTTTATCAAAGCTCTTTACCCTACTTATTCACATTATCTTGAATCTCTTCAAGCTAGTGAAAAAATGAAAAACTTGACCTTTGATAAACTTGTTGAGAAAATTGCGGAAAGAGAAAAAGCCTTTGGGAAAAAGGAGTCACTTCCCAATGCCGAAACTCTATGTCTTGCACAGGAAGGGCAAAAGTCCAATAATGATCCTTCTAGACATAATACTAGTAGCAAAGGTCGTGGTAGAAAGCTTTAGAGGCAAGGGGGGTAAAAATTATTAAGGTGACAAACAACCTTTTTAACAACAACACCAAAACAAAGATAAACAATCTATACAATGCTATAGATGTGGAAAAATGGGTCATACATATAGTTTTTGTAGAACTCCTTGGGAGAATATTCCTTATAAGAAAGAGAAAAATCAAGATAAACATAAGAAACCACCATAGAAAGGTAATTCTCCTGAATATGCATAATATGTTGTCACACATTGCAATCTTGGCATTGAAGAAGTTTTTGGTACTTCATTTTCTTCTTGGAATGACACATGGTTATTAGACACTGGAGCCACATGCCATATGACATTTAGAAAAGATTTATTTGAGACATTCAGTGCTGAAATTGATGGAGTAGTTTATTTTGTTGATAAGTCACAGTTAAAACCTTCCGGAATTGGTTCATATTGACTTAAATTACCATGGTATGTTGATTGTATACTCGATGATGTCCTTTATTTTCCACAATTAAAAATAAATTTAATGTCTCTTATCCATATAAGAAAGCAAGGCCATTCAATTCATGTGTTTGGTGGAATCGTTGGAATTAGAAGAGATTCCGATAATATGATTGTCATGACTGTAGTGGAAGATGAAAATCTTTTAAAACTAAATGGTACCTCAATTAATGTTCATAATTTAGCAAATTTGGCTCATCATAGTGGTAATTTATCTTCCAGTTTGTTATGGCATGCTCGATTTGGTCACATTAATTTTGAGAGTCTCAGGATTATGAAGTAGAAAGGAATTAAAGGGATTTCTACAATTCCAAGACAACTTTCTCAATGTGATGCATGCATTTTAGGCAGACACAATAAATAGTATTTTCAGGACTCTATGTCTCGAGCTTCTAGAAAGTTTGGTCTTATTCGTTCAGACTTATGTGGGTCCATACCTGTTGCATCCGCAAATGGAAATAAATATATGATCACTTTTATTGATGACTATAATAGGATGTGCTGGGTTTATCTATTAAAAGAAAAATCTCAAGCTTTTGATACATTCAAAAAATTTCATTAATGGATTAAAAATGAAACTCAACTCAATATTGGAACTTTTAGAACTGATAATGGTGGCGAATATACATCTTCAGTTTTTGAAAAATATTTGCAGAACAATGGTATCAAACATCATACCACTGTTCATTTTAATCCACAACAAAATGGCGTGGCTGAACGACTAAATAGAACTTTGCTGAATATGATCATAATACACTAAGAAAATAAGTCCTTCAGTTTCACTTCAAATTAAAAGTCCTTATGAAATGTGGCATGACCATCTTCCAGTTGTCAAGCATTTAAGAGTTTTTGGTTCCACTTGTTATGCTTTGATTCCTGGATAACAAAGAAATAAATTGGGAGAAAGAAGCAGAAAGTGCATTTTTCTGGGATATTCTAATACTTCAAAAGCTTATAGAATTTACGATGAAGAAAACAAATTTTTTTTTTCTAGAGATGTTATATTTCTTGAGTTTGATAAAGATGAAATCATTGTTGAAAAACAACTTGCTCAACTTGATCGATTTCACTCTAAAAATTTCTATCATGAATGGGAAAATGAACTTCCAAATCTTGAAGGGGGGATTCATGTTCTAGATCAATATTTGAAATTTCCTTCCACAACATCAACTTCTTCTTCTGGTTTTCCATTAGATAATGTAGAGAATGTGGGAGAATAAATTTTGAATGACAACATGGAATCAAAAACTGTCCTTGAATTATCTCTTGAAGAATCATCTCTTGAAGTTGAGGAAACATCACAACAATCAGTACGTAGATCAACAAGGACCAGGGATATTTGAAATTTCGTTCGAAAAACATCAACTTCTTCTTATGATTCTCCATTAGATAATGTAGAGAATGTGGGAGAAGAAATTTTGAATGAAAACAGGGAATCAAAACATGTCTTTGAATTATATATTGAAGAACCAACTCTTGAAGCTGAGGAAACATCACAACAATCAATACGTAGATAAAAAAGGACCAGGACATTTCCAAGAAAATATGATGAGTTTGTCATAGATGTTACTTTAAACTCAAGTAAAAGTTTCCAGAGTTATTTTGATTGTGAATTATTTTTTTTTTGTTGTTGATGAACCTGCTTCCTTTCAAGAAGCAATAACTAGTGATGCATGGAAAAGTGAAATGCAGAGAGAGTATGATGCTCTCATAAAAAATGGAACTTGGAGGTCGGTGGACCCTCCATTTAGAATCAAACCTATTGGTTGCAAGTGGGTATATAAGAACAAATATAAGGTGGATGGCTCTCTTGATAAACAAAAAGAAAGACTTGTAGAAAAAGAATATGCTCAGAAAGAAGGTGTTGACTACACATAAAATTTTTCTCCTACTGCAAAATGGGGCACTATTCAAAGTTTGTTTTCTTTGGCAGCTCATAAATGATGGAAAATTCATCATATGGATGTTAAGACTGCATTCTTGAATGGAGACTTGAAATAAGATGCATATATGACTCAACATGAAGGTTTTACTGTCAAAGGTCAAGAGAATAAGATATGCAAACTAATAAAGTCTTTATATGGCTTGAAGAGAGCACCACGTGCTTGGTATGAAAAATTAACTGAGCATATTCTCAGATTAAACTAGAAATGCTTCAATCTAGATGATGCAACTCTATTTGTCAAGAAGGTTGGAAAATCAGTTGAATACCTATTCATATATGTTGATGATCTACTAATCACAGGAAACCATGATGATTATATAACATCCATTAAGAAAGAGCTAAAAAATGTTTTTGATGTGACTGATTTGGGCTTGCTTCATTCTTATTTAGGAATTGAAGTAGATCAACAACCAAAGTACATTTTTATTTCTCAGAAAAAGTATATTGGTGATCTATTGAGAAAATTTGGGATGCAGGATTGTAATTCCGTTTCCACTCCGATGGAGAAGAGTCTAACACTTACTTCAAATGAAAGAAACAAATTTGAAGACCTAACAAAGTAGAGGAAGCTTGTTGGAAGTTTAATTTATCTTACTACTACTCGTCCTGACATAAACTTTGTTGTAGGAATACTTTCCAGGTTTATGCATCAGCCCTGTGAAGGTCATTGGAACACAACAAAATAAGTGCCCAAATATTTAAAAGGAACTCACTCATATGGCATCAAGTATTCTAAAGTTTCAGACTTCCATCTCATTGGATATTCAGATTCTGGTTTTGACGGAGATAAAGAACATGGAGTGTGTACTTCAGGTTATTTGATGTCTCTTGGATCAACAACGATCACTTGGAGATCACGAAAGAAAACTGTACCTGTTGATTCTACAACTAAAGTTGAATATGTTGCAACAACTCAAGCCACAAAATAAATCATCTGGATTTAGAAAATACTTGAAGATTTGCAGGAGAAACAAATGACTTCAACGCCTCTACTGGTTGATAACACTTCTGCAATTCAATTGGCCAAGAATCCCAAATTTCATGATCGAACCAAGCATATCAACACCAAATATCATTTAATTCGACATCATGTTTAGATCCAAACCATTCATCTCAATCACTGTTCCAATTCAGAGCAAATTGTAGACATCTTTACTAAAGCTTTGGGTCGAGAGAAATTTGAAATTTTTTGAATGATGCTTGGGATGAAAAATGTCCCTTCAGATTAAGGGGGGAATGTTACCTAATCCTCCAAGGTTCCTGGAAGTTATGTATTGTTAATTAAGTTGTTCGTTCAATTGCTTGTCAGTTGAAATGTCCGCTCAACTTCCCCATATAAACATATAAACAAGTTTTGTATCTGCATTTTGTAATAAGAAGAAACCTTCGATATGTTCTCTGTGAATTTTTCCTCGCTTCGTGTCAGTATCCTTTACTCATGAAATTAAATAAGAGGAAGTGTTATAAATCATTTGGAGTCTGAACTAGACAAGGCATCTAACCCCAATGGATTTTCCATTTAATTATTTCACTTATGATGTCACTTGATCAAGACAGAGTTGTAATGCATGCTCATGTATGTTATAAATCCTTTAGAATGGGGTGCTATCAATTCTACCTTTCTTTCTCTTATCCCCAAGGATTCCAATCCTTGCTCCTTCTCTTGGTTCCAAGCAATCTCCCTTTGCAACACCTCCTATAAGATTATATTCAAATTCATTTTCAATCGTATAAAACCCCTTCTTCCAAAGATGATTTCTGAAAGCCAAGGAGGATTCATGACTTAAAGGAAAATAATTGACAATATCATTCTTTTCCAAGAAACTATTCACTCTATCAAGGAGAGAAAAAAAATACAAAGCGATGTCATTTAGTTAATTGGGATAAAATTCAAATTTTGAAACTACATCCATGAGCAAGAATTCAAGATCCCTGTGTACTGAATCTAGTATTAGGAGCCAAGCTTCTCTGGCAACTCATCACTGGAAGGTATGAGTGGTTGAAACAAGTTTTACACAAAAAATATCTTGAAGGTCCTAAAAACCGAAGTCTAGATCACTTGTTACCTTACCAATATGGTTCCTCAATTTGGAAGCTACTCAGAGCAACTCATCCCACTGTGCTCCCTAATTTAACTTTGATTTCAGGGAATGGCAAGTCTATACATTTTTGGACATAAAATATCATGGGACAACCACATGTCAATGTAAAGCAAGAGCTTATTCCCCTCCAATTTTGGTTAAGTATTCAAGGTAAATTCACAAGGTCTTCATTTATTTAACCTATGACATAATGCCTACGTTCATGAGATATTAAAGAATACCCCTAATTTCACTAGATATTGATAAATACCTCCCAAAATCTTGGACGAGTTTAGGCATTTGGGAAGGATGGAATATTTGATACCCCTGCCAAGGTATCTTTCATATAATAAGATCTCTAAAGTCATCATTGATACAATGCACACTACATAAATCCTCTCAGAGATATCACAAAGGATGGGTCAATTCAAACTACTTGGTCAAACAATGATACCAATTTGGCATACAAATGGTCTTCCAAAAATGAACATATTCTTCTAGATTCTAGCTCAAGGGAAGCTTCTCACAATAGAGAATATGATCAAGCGAGGTTGGCATGGGCCCTCGTATTTCATCTTATTCAAAAATGAATATGAATCCTCCTTCCATCTTTTTATAAATTGTGATTATACAATTTGGGTTTGGGAAAGTGTGCTCACAGACCTCTACAATCATTATCAATGCCCTTTCAATTGGAACAATATTTTCTCCAAATGGGACACCTTGTATAAGGGATATTTCAAGGATAAGCCATTATGTAAGGGACTTTTTTTGTCCCTTCCCAAATTCATCTGCTAGAAATTCCGGCTTTGGCATATTCATGCAATTTTCAATCACCATTTAATAACCCTAGAGAAAGTAGTCATATGAGCCAAAGTTTTGTTGGTAGAACATTTTCGTGTCAAAAAAGTGAAAAAGTCTCCTCAACAACCACTCAAGTAGGATGAGAGAGAATGGTGGCTCCAATTTAATCTTAAACCTTCCAAGTTTGAGGTTCCTATCACACATCCCATCTCATGTTGGCGGCTTCAGATGACCTCTCTGGATTTACAGGAGTGTTCCTCTCTCCAAAAATCTTTCTTAATTTTTTTTGATGGCACAATTGAATGCAATCTTAGGGAGGAAGGTGTAGGGGGAATCATTCTTAACCCCAAGGGAATCATCAAAAACTTCCTATGAATGGAATCTTGGCATACTTTCTAATAATAGAGAGAAATCTTATGTTGTCTTCCAGGATCTTAAGGTCATCGTGAGTTTGAAGATTAAGCTCAATGTTTTAGGGCTTCCCAAGTGATCATTAATATTATGGTTTCAAGGACCTCCCCGAATGACATTCATCGTATGGTCATTATGGATAGGATCAAAATGATTTGCATAAAATTTGAAATAGTGAAGTGGTTTCACATACTTCATGAACACAATGGCTTAGCCAATGAAAGGGCCAATTGAGATTCTCATCATCAAGTAGGAGTTATATTCATTAATTCCATCTAAAATGACTAGGCCATCCCATGAGATCAAATTCAACATCAGTCTCAGGACAAACATAATCCAAAGGAGAAGCCCCAAGGGAGCCTCCTTGTATCAATATTTATTCTAACATCATGTTATATCTGAATGTTGTCTAGTAGCATAGTATATGTAGTTACTTTGTTCTCTCCAAAAGTTGTAGTTTTCAGGTTACCTATGGATAGTTGGAATTCAAATCCCCTTTAGTTTATGTGTTTCTTGAATAAAACCAGGCTTTGGAAAGTCATATTGAAGTGGTATGTAACTATTAAAAATCCCCTTGATGGTGGGTAGGTGGGTAGCCTTATATGTTCTACTTCACTATGAGGTTAGGCTACACTTTTTTTCAATAATAAAATTTCCTCAATGTTTGTAAAAAAAGATTTATATGTAAAAAGGTGAAATCACGAAGGTGGGTTACACTTTCGTGACAATCAGGTCTCCAAAATTTCGAAAAACATTTTTTTGGCCGAACTTATAATATTGTTCGGCCGAAAGATATTATTTTTGGCCGAACTAATTTTCGGTCGAAAACTTAAACGTTAAATCGAATGGTGCAATAACATCCCCCTCAATTTGCGTGTACAAATTTGGTCGGACGGATATTTTTTTTCCGGCAATAACTTTTCGGCCGAAAAATCTTTCGCACGAAAGATAGTTCGACCGAAAGAGTGTTTATATATTACCGACACATCGGTTGTATAACGGTTTTCGCAAATTTGTGTCGTGTTCGCCGTTGTGGTCGCTGTTGTGGACACTGTGTTCGTTGTGTTCGTCGTGTTTGCTGTTTGCTGTGTGGTCGGGGTGTTCGCCGTGTTCGCTGTGTTCATTGTTTTTCATTGTGTTCCCCTGTGTTCGCCGTGTTCGCCATGTTCGCTGTGTTCGCCATTGTTCGCCGTGTTCGACGGTGTTTGCTGTGTGGTCGCAGTGTTCACTGTGTTCGCTGCTGTGGTCGCCGTTGGTCGGAGCCGGGAAGCGAGCACAACTGTAAGTATCGAAACCCATTTTTGTATTACCGGTTTGCCGCTTTTGTCGGGTGGCTCCGGTGTTCAAGTTCGGCCGTGGTTCATTGTTTTTCATCAGGTTCCCAGGTTCTACGCTGTTCATGTTCGTGTTCATTGTTCGTAACTGGACCTGCTTCTGCCGTGGTGGTCGCAGCAGTTCACCGTGGTACCGCCGGCCAGGTCAGCCGCTGGTCTGAGCCGGGAAGTTTGAGCACAACTCCAGTATCGAACCCATTTTGTATGTGTGTACAATTCTATGTGTGTGTTCTGAAAATTGATTTTATTGTTAATCAGTTGCTCAGAGAATAGATTGTAAATTAGATGTGTGTGGGCTGTTGATTTCGTTTTACATTTGGGATTAGGCGTTTTTCTTTTGGGTTCCTGTATCTATTTCCCTCCTCAACCACCGTAGGTTATCTCGGTTTCGAGCTCGCTTGCTTAGCGCGAGCTGCCCCACACATATCTATCTAGCGCGAGCTGCCCCACACATATCTAGCAATTTCTATCTATCAAACAGTTCTATTTTACGTTGAAGTCATTTCCGTTTCATTGGGCGACATCATAGTTGAATGAATCGAAAACGATAAGAACCCATTTGACAACTTTGTCATTTATGAAGAGAGATATCCTACTAGATATGCTTCCCGCGCAAGTTAGAGAAAATTGTATTTGTCACATTTAGCAGCTTTCATAATTTTTATTCAAAGTTTTTCCATTTCCTAAGATTATAAAAAATAGATTCAATGTTTTGAAAACTTATAAAAAAACTAAGATTATATAAAATTAACCTCTCAAATTTCTATTAAATCCAAAATTTTAATAATTTTTTATAAAATTAAACAAAACATCTATTAAAAAAAATCAAAACTTAAAAATAGTTAAACTCTCATATATGATGAACAAGTAATTTATATGTGTGAACTTCAAAGTCTAAATAGACTAACCAATAGGAAGAAGATTCATAATGTATTTTTTAAAACTAACTCTCACGAAGTCTATCTCAGAAACTCGCTGTAATGTTTCTTTATACAAGCCATACATGCCCATACTTTTTTTTGCTAACATCATCTTCCTTTATGTTTTCGATACATTCTATATCTTCGATGAATGTATATAAATTTTTTTTGTGGGGAATGAATACATTAATTCACTTGTTGTGAATACATTCTGACCTGCTTTGTTTATGTTTATGGTGAATACATTCTAGCTTGGGGTGAATCACATTAGGAAGTTGATATGTGATTGATGTTGTGGTGGACTATGTAAATCTACCGTGAATTAGAATTAGATGTACAAGTTTTTTTTTTTTTTTTAATATGATTAATTTATTGTTCATAATAAAAGGAGGGTTACCAAAGTAATTCTAAATTTTTTATATTAATATATAGAATTATTAGGAAAATGTATAGAAGAGAGAGAAGTCAAACTTCAAAGTGAGTTAGCAATACTACTTGATAATAAATTTAGATCTTTAGAAGATAAGATTAAGAGGCTCATAGACAATAAACAATTAAGGTTTGAGACTCAACAACATAAAATGGAGGCTACCCTACAAGAAATAGAAAAAAAAAAAACACAAAAATGAAGGCATGGAGAAGAGGTAAAAGAAAATTACAATAAAGAACTAGAAGAAAAGCTAATTAACAACTTGTCCCTAAATTGAGATATAAGACTTACTATATAATAAAATCAGTTTATGACTTTATTATATGTTAATGTTCATTTTTTGTGTAAAGCAATCTATCCCACATTCATAAATGGAAATTATTTTCTACGCGGTCACGCTAATTTTTGAAAAAGACCCGTTGGATTCTACTACTTTTGGGTTGTTGATTTCGTTTTACATTTGGGATTGGGTGTTTTTCGTTTGGGTTTCTGCATGTATCTATTGCCCAACGTTTTTTTTTTTGTATTTAAAACCTATGCAGTTGCGTTTTTCTACAGTTGCGTTTTTGTATGTATCCACAGTTGCGTTTTTCTTTTGGGGGTCGGCGGTTTTATTATTCTTTATGCCTGTTCTTTGCGCCTTCTTAGTTGCGTGGGTTCCGTCCTTAAACTCTTGATGTTATATATTTTCTGTTTGGATGTAGTGAAATGAAATGTTAGGTTAATGAATCGTTCTGTTTTAACTTCATTTATTTGTCTTCCACGCAAACTGGATGTTGATATATTCCCGTGAGTGT
>SNQJ01S0198694.1:6251-17580 GCA_010110895.2 Picea sitchensis
CACGCATGAGAATCCTTCTCATGTATCATAAAACCAACCGACTACTCGATGTACACTTCTTTCTCAATCTCTTCATTGAGAAAGGTTGTCTTCTCATCCACCTGATGTAATCCCCATCCCATGGCTACTGCAATGGAAATGATTGTCTGGATGGAAATATATCGAGCAATATGAGAAAATGTCTCCTCATAATCTATTCCCTCCACCTGAGAAAAACCTCTGACAACAAATCTTGTTTTCTGCTTCTCGATGCTCTCGTCAATTGTACATTTGATCTTTATAGATCCACTTGGAAGTCACCAGAGACTTCCCTTACGGTCTCAGAACAATATCCCACACATCATTCTTCATGATGGACTAATACTCGTCCATCATGGCTTCTCTCCATATCTGCTAACTAGATGCTTCCTCACAATAGGAAGGCTCAAGAATCAATGATGTGTCTCATAGCTACAGAATATCCCGATTTTCTATGTGGTCTATGGATTTCTCAGAAAGTACCACGGGAGCTGCATGTCCTTCTACCTCCTGCAGAGTTTGATGATCCCACGTAGGCCTCTTCCGACCTACTGCAATGTCTTTAGGAATATCAACTGGATCATCTGGATCGATAGGCTTAGCTAGCTCCCTCTGAAATACTGAAGGGTGAAGGGGGAGAAGTCATCATCTCCTCTTGCATCTCATTGTCAATCTCCATGTGAGATCCTCTAGATCTTCAGAAGGATATCTTCTCTTAAAAGGAAATAGTTTTCATGGGTCCACACAAATCTGATTGCATAATATCCCCTTGGATCTACTGTCACTGCTTGGAAAGGATCCCACAATCTCTACAAATTCCATCATGATTTACACGAAGATCTGGAAGACTTGAAACCATCTTCCCTAGGGAGGGAAGAGCTTTGTAATGTAAATGAGAAAGTCTTCTATGTTATCACTTGCTCAAACTGATGGAAACATGTGACAAGATTTGGACTGGTAAAACTGTAAATCCATATAAAATCCTTTTCTGGTCAGACTGCTTCATGTCTCAAAATAGAGACCATCTAATATGTTTCCTTATGCAACCGTCACTATGGCTCTCTCTTAGGGTTATCACTAGTGACCTGTCCTCATTGTAACGTGTCTAGAACAAGAAAACAAAAGAAAAAAAGAAACAACATCTCCATGGAAGATAACTTGCTAGGAACAAGAAAGCTAAAGAAAAAGAATATATCCTAGAGGGGAGATCAACAAGTACATCTCTAGTATTATGACTTCAAAGAACCTTAAAGATTTTTATCACATCTACGAGACATACTTGTAATGTAGCAAGTCAGATAAACTAGAAGTGTAGGTTATAGGAATGATAATTAAAACAATCAAACCTAGAGTCTTCTCTTCCAGGGAGAGTGTGTTTCTCCTCTGAGTGCACTGAGATCCCTCTGGATCCACAATTGCAACAAAAGGGTCCCTCCTCCTGCAAGCACCCTCATGATAAAATAAAATATATATATAAAAGTGCATACCTCTTAAATTGTAGCGTTATCCTTAGAAATTTGTCAGCTGGTCCAACCTTTGACTCACATACAAAACATGTCTCAATCTCTATAAAAAAGGCTCCTTAAACATGTTGCAACACTTGCCTCAGATCTAGTATTAAATTTTCCTCAAATATTCCCTTTTGCTTTGCTTCAGAACTTATCTCGGATTTTCCTCAGGCCTACCTCAGATTGGTCCAGAAATTTGACATAAAATAGGAAGCTTTGAAATTGCCTCAAATCGCCTCTTATATTACCCTAGGAAAATCATTAACTTGTCCCTAAAATGACCTTAGATCAGTCCTAAATTTATAGTAAAATAAACTCACCTTGACCTACTATAAAGTTTGTCCTAGGACAGGTTTGAAGTTGGCCTTAGATCAAGGCATAAAATCAGCATCAAATATCTCTCCAAAACCTCAAAACCATGCTCAAATTCGGCCTTGAATACTTCTGGAAACTCGACTCCAGGCTACCTCATAACTCGCTTCAAGACACCTCAAATCTATTTCAGAAATTCAGCATGGAGAGGCTTCTTTTAACCCTATGGTCATCTCTAGGACCTTAGACAGGGGCTCACCTAGGGCTTATAGGCCTACGACCTGTCTTATCCTTCATCATAGAATGGCTAAAGGGCTCAGCCCTTATTTTCTTCCCTTAAACTTCTTCATTGTTGTGCTAATGGTATTCTTTAAGAATTGTTCTAATACCATGTTGAATTTTAAAATGCTAAGCTAGTTTACAACTGCAGTAAGATAACTAGGATCTCAAGAAGATTAACCATACACGTATTACACAATGGGTCTACTCGTTTGACCATAGGCAATGCTATTTCATTTCTACCCAACCATAGGCATCCTCAAGTTCCGCACCCTAACAGAGGAGGAGACCTGCTACAAAATGATATCCAAGAGAAAGGCAACCACTTATAGAGAAAATACCAGCAGAAAACAAGATCTTCTCTCCAACAGTTGTGCACAAGGGACTGAGAGAGATGCGCACTAGATCAAGGGATACCGAATGAGTGAGTGTGTGTTCAAAATGAGGATGGGGTGCACTTATATATATAAGTACAATATAATGAGGGGAAGTGTCTTTTCACATAGGGCCGACTTGTACCCTTATCTCTCAACACAAGTGATTGGGGTTTTCTCTACTCAAGATATCATTTGTAGGAGGTCTCTTGGAGGTGAATACCTCCTGCAGCTACCAAAAACATCAACATTTGTTATAGAAATAAGTAAATCCCCTCAAACCAAAATGCCTTGGTTAGGGAGACTAGCTTATGATGAGTGCAATAAAATCAAATTAGAACGATTTCAAAATGAGCATATTTCACATATTCCAATGCAACACTTTATGTTTTCCAATGCGATTAAAAACATTTATCCTTGGGAAATGGAGTCAAATAATAGCTAAAATATCAAGAGGGAGAGTCAACTTGAACCTTGGTTTTGAACCCTTACAAAACCAAGCCATCCTTCTTTCCTCAAGATGTTTTAGTGTTTTAAATTGAACTAGGGAAATATATTCTAGGGGTGTAAACCCTCTTACTTCATAGAATATTAACCCTATCCAAGACTTTGTAACATGGGTGTAGGCCCTTCTACTTCCTATAGAAAATATTGAACAATTCCAGGACAAACAATGAAAGATCTCTAGTGGAGGGTGTACACCCTTGTACTTCTCCCAAGGTTTAAAATTTAAAATCCTTGAACAAAGATAAGCAATTGCAAAATTATACTCACAAAATCCAAGAATATAGATGACAAACCCTATTCTTTACCAAATATCATCACATTCATCCAAGATAAAGCCTCAAGAGAAATTGATTTTCTTCAAAATGCCAAAGACAAGCCTTTTTCCACAATGCACAAGAGAAAACAAAGAGGCCAAAATTTTCCTTAGAGAGTTCTCTTTCTCACATGAGAGGTGAGAATGAGTTATACCAAATGAAAATGACTTGCCTCTATTTATAGAGGAAAACCCAAGTCACATTTTTCCACATTTACAAGTAAATCCTTAATTTTAGGTCAAAACCAAAGTTATAATGCCTAATTAGCAAATCATTTTGCTCTTTGTCCCAATAGGCCACAAAATGATGAAAAATAACAAAGTAATGACATACAAGCCCATAAAACTCTTCTCCAAGGTGGCACGTGTGAAGGTAATCCTCGAAAGGCTAAGACGCCATGCTATAAAGGTGCCATGTTATCCCCAAATCAAGCCAAAGTGTGGGGTCATAAGCCCACAACACCACCAAGTGCACAAAATAAAACAAACGACCTCCTAAATGTGTGATGTCATCTCTTCTTCATGCTTCTGGGCCTTGTTCATGTGCTAGAGACATCATCCAAGGTGCAACATTAATCATCCTAGTCCTCCAATGTGTGGGGTGCAATATCCATCAAATGGGATTGCATGCCCCTATGAAGGTCCAAGTGGTTTAGTTCCTTCATGAAAGACTTTCACCGGGAAAGGTCCTACAAAGAAAAGAAAATACACACACCAAGGGTCCACAAGTCATATGAACCATGCCAAGTAAGCCACATTTAATAAAATAACCATCCAAACAAGTGCATTAAGTCCCCCCTTTTCAAATTAAACTAATTCTCAAAGACCTTATAAACTTAGCCAAAGTTAGGTATGGGAGGGGTGTCATGGTGCCCTATTGGGTAATCCAATCCTCCAAGTCAAGGAATGTTTCCTAAGAAGATCCTCTCTAGATCATGTATTGAGTATGAGGTGGATTGGGAAAGTACTCTTGGGTATGGGGTTCTTGACATATCAAGGACTCATATTGTCTCATTTATGGGTGCCTTTGTTTGAGGGTGCATTGCATCCCTTCTTTTGCAATGCAACATTTTTCCAGGCCCTTTATTTTCCTCCCCCCCCCTTTTTCATGGTCATAACATTGAGTTCTATGTGCAATGGAAAGGAAAAAGAGCATATCAACACTTCTTGAATTTATAAGACATTGATTGCTATGTGCACTATAAATTAAAGAACACCGCAATGCATTCCCAAGCATGACACTTTTTATTTATTTTCTTTTAAAATTCCTTTATTTTTTATAGAGAAGCGTTTCATGGCTCTTAGGACCTTTGGGTGAGCATCTAGATTGATAGATTATGGATTTTTATTTTAACATTGTTGGCTGCAACACCTTTAGGCCTTTGGCCCTTTCTTCCCATGAAATAAGGTACAAACCCTTCTTGGGGTCAATGAACCCAAAAACCCAAAATATGAGGAAACATAGGAGAACAAGTGTGAAAAGTGGTAAGTATGAGTGGGAATGGTATGATGACCCTTGAAGGAGACTCYCCATTATAAATCCTTTTCTCTAGGGTGACCAAMTTACTAGGATACCATGACAASCACCAAGGTKAAATTAGAAAAAAKATATAATTTCCAAGCAAGCATTCCATAATCAAGAAAAKAMTTTTTTGCAACATGCTCAAATGCTTCAAATATTAAAGTGACACTCACCATGAGACTTGAATTGTTACCCCATGAAGCAAGATCTGTTGTCTTCTATGGGCCAAGCTAGTATGACAGACACTACTATGCTACTAACGATGAGTGCTGATGTGTGGCAGAGAGAAGGGGCTCTATCTATTCAATGTGGGATTTGTCGGTCATCTATGTAACACCTTGTTTCCCCCCAAGACAGTAATTATGATAAGACTTCATATAATTGTGTTTATGAAGCATGTAATTGTGTTTTAATTGATGAAAATGCCAAACTAATGAATAAGAGATAATACCTTTGAAAGTATTGTCCATGATACACAAGTGGGAATTGATGAAGCATGGATTGATTGAGTGGCTGGGTAAGGTGGAGTTGAAATGTTTTTATGAAGAAATAGGAAGCTTGTTTAACAAGATAACTTATACTCACAAAGCATAAGAAAAAACCTTCCAGTGTACCATATCTGTATGGAGCCACATGACTAGTAATGGAAGTCACATAGGTGGTTGGAACAATTAATAACTACTATCAGACTCATCTCTTGAAGAAGGAAAGGGACAATTGAATGACCTGGAAAAAAAAAACACCACATAATTTCCCCTTTAGAATGGGGATTGTGAGCTATGGGTTCCATTAGCAAGAATACCAAAGGAATCCCAATAATATTTTGATGAGGAGGAGACCAAAGGTGGAAAAAAACACACCACTAGAAACAACACACAGAACAACCAATAGAGAAGAGGAGAGACAATAGAGGAGATACTACGAAAGAGTAGAGTGCACATGAGGGTGCACATATGTGGCGGAATGAAAATATATAACATAACACACATGAGCTCAAGAAGAGATAAACTAAGAAAGAACCAGTGAGTAGTAGACTCATAGAGCAAAAGGTGCAATGAACATAGGTGTTCGTGAGAATAGATTGAAGAAGAAAAAATAATGGAAAGATTTCCTTGAGGAAAATATGAATCTTTTTCCAACTTATCGATGATCACCTTGAATAGAGAATACCTGGATCTAGACTAGAGAAAAATAGGACTGCATCTTGGTGCTTGCTGGACAAAAACCAACACTGGTAAGGGGAGGTCATTGAGGGACTATTTAGCATAGAAGGAACTCCCTTGTGTAGAGGAAATCCAGTTGATAAACCACCTGATAAACCTGTAGAGTTCCCGAGCTCAGTGGGAAGGGGGAAAATTCTTTTGTTGGCAGAGGAGGAAGGAGAGTAACCTTCTTATTGTCTTAATCTTGGAAACCAGTTGAATGATTCCACTTGTGGTATCATGGCTTGGCATTGGGGTGTCATACTGCAGGAAGACATTATGCAGTATGGAATAAGGTTGGGAGGAAAGGCGTCCTCTCTCAATCAGTTGGAGTTGGAAATTTCCCTGATCAGATAAGTGCATAACTTGGTTTGTTTAATTGTGTATGAATGATGTATACATGTAAATGTATGATTTAAATAGGAAACGAGAATGTTGTTAATTAATGAATTGAAATTATGAATAATTGGGATATGTTGTTGTTTCTGTAGTTTAACCTCTTAAACTTGGAAAATGAATAAGTGTGGATAGTCTATGTCCTTAAGGACCTTGTAGCTTTGGAGGAAAGTTTGCGGGACATGAACAAAAACATCTTTTTCCCAATGATGCAAGTGTCCTGAAGTTCAGAGAGGTCCTTGTGAGGAATGGAGGACCTTGAGTCTTGAGGAAACCTCAATATTTATGTGGAAATATTAAAAGATATGCAAGAAGCTTACCTCTAACAAATTTGAAGGATTTTTATGGTCTTGGTGTGGTTTTCGACTCTTGGAGACCCGGTCAGAACCTTGCAGAACCCTGGGAATTGGCTAAGTCCCAAAATTGGAGCGTTAGCTAGTGGGAAAACCCAATGTTAAGTCGAGAGAGTTCATAGTCATTGATTTGGTAGGATGAATGGATCTAATCCCTTTGTCGAGAAGGCATCTTCGTCGCAAATGATCAAATTCCTAGAATTATGGGAAGTATGATGACAACGAAAACTATGAAGTGCAAAGAGGACTGTTGATATGTCGAGAGTGACCTCGACAAGATTTGGGTTGTTGGTGCCAGTCACATCGTCGTTGGGATATTGGAGATCGGTGAAGTTGGGGTGAAGGTACTAGAAGAGTGCCAACAATGATGAGGACTCATGAAAGAAATGAGAGATGTTGATTGGTTCATGGCATTCGATCGTTTGTGACGATGAGAAACCCCTCTAGATTTGATGGCCACTATTAGAAGTCTGAAGGAAAATAATGAGAGACCCATGAGATCTCAGGCCAAACATGAAGATTTGAATGCTATATTATTGCAGAGTTTGTTGGAAATTCAAAAATACTTGCAGCAAGGCCCAAGAAATGAAGAGTTGAAACAATCAAAGAGGTTGAAAACCCCTTTAGATTCTCATAAGCACAGATTGGCTCACAAGGATGTGGGAAGAATTTCTTACAAGAAGAGACATCATGATTCCAAGAAGGGAAGATCTGGTGGAAGTGTTTCCATAGAGTCATCTAGCAGGAAGACTACTTTGACAAAGTTGTCTAGTAGTGGCACAGAGTCAAGTGTCCCTAAGAAGAGAAAGAGGAATAATTCTCATAGTTCTTTGAATGAAGAATTCAAGAAGTCAAGGCATGGTTGTTTGGTCTAAATAAGGAGAGGAAGTCAAGGCATGGTTTTTTGGTCTAAATAAGTACTTTCGGGTACACAAGTACTCCGAAAATACTAAGGCGAGGATTTCCATTTTCAATCTGAATGGAGGAGCTTCCATTTGGTGGGAATAACTCAAGGAAATTAAGGGTTTGAAGGAAAGAAAACTGACCTGGAAATAATTTGAAAAACGCTTCTGAAAAGAATACCTATTTGAGAAGTATTTTGATGACAAAATTAATGAATTCCATGAGCATAAGTTGGGACAACTTTCTATGGATGTATACACCAAAAGGTTTATGGAGATGTTGAGGTATGTCCCTTACCTCAAGGATGAGAAAGTGAGAGTGCAACGTTTTCTTAATGGAATGCCATAGTCCTACTTGGACTGAATTGAGTTTGATAAACCCAAGACATTGGAGGAAACTATTCGGAAGGCCAAGTGCTATTACGACTAGTCTAACCACAAGCAAGAGCCTTCAAAAGATTGGAAGAGGAAGGAAAAGAGTGAATTCCAAAAGAATGGATTCAATTCCTTTCAATATAAGAATTCCAGGAAAGGTGCACAATTGGGTCAGCCAAGTAGAAGTGTGCATCAAAATAATTTTCCATCTCAAAGTGGGAATAAGCCGACAAAGAAAGCAAGAGAAAGAGAAGATAAGCCTAAGAAAGGGCCTTTTCAATGCTGGGGTTGTGGAGAGCCACACATGTTGAAGGATTATCCTCATAGCCATCATGATGGAAATATGATTTATTGTGTGCAAGAAGCAACTAAAATCAATGATGTATCCACGAGCATGCCGAGAATATATGTAGCTGTGGAGAATCAACAAGCAAACCACCAAGTCTCTGTGGTGGAATTGAAAGGCATTGCTGCCAAAAAACCTATCTATATTTTAATTGACCCAACATCTAAACTTAGTTATATTTCATGTCAAATTGTTTAGGCATGTTCATTACAGAGAAATAAACATGCAAGAGCATGGTTGGTTCAATTAGCCATTGGAACAAAGAGGAAAGTGGCAGAGGTAATTGAATCCTGTCCAATTCAAATGGATGGACTACAGACTCAGGTAACCTTGAATGTTCTACCTCTAGGCTTGTATGACATATTGTTGGGTATGGATTGGTTAGCTTCCACAAGGAGAAATCAAATTGTTATGTGAATATTTTGGAATGTGAAGATAGTGAGGGCAATACGAGAATTTTGTATGGCATTCAAAATCCAGTTTTAGTAAGGAAAATATCGGCATTGCAACTTAAAACGTTTAGTAGAGAAGGGTGCCCCTTGTATGATATACAAGTACTTAACTCAGGAGAAAGAAGGGAGATAAAGGTTGAATATAAATTTGTATTGTGGGAGGCCAATGATGTATTTTCAGAGGAAGCACCTAGACTACCTTCGAAAAGAGACCTTGATTTTTCAATAGATTTCATACCTGGAGAGGTGCCAACATTAAAAGTGCCTTATAGGATGAGCACACTAGAGTTGGTGGGCCTGAAGGTACAAATGAAAGAGATGTTGGATAAATGTTACATTAGGCCAAGTGTATTTCCATGGGGAGAACCAACCCTATTTTTGAAGAAGAAGGATGGTACCTTGAGATTATGCATTGACTATAGGTAGTTGCACAAGATGACCATCAATAACAAGTATTGTTTTCCTAGTATAGATGATCTCTTTGATCAGCTCAGAGGAGTTGCAGCTTTCTCAAAGATTGATTTAAGGTCGTGATATCACCAATTTAGAATCAAGGATGAAGATATCCACAAGACAACCTTTAGAACAAGGTACGTGCACTATGAGTTTGTAGTGGTTCCATTTGGACTTGAGTTTGTAGTGGTGCCATTTGGACTTACAAATGCACCAACCATGTTCATGTGTTTGATGAATAGTGTGCTCAACAAGTATTTGGACAATTTTGTCTTAGTATTTGTAGATGGAATTTTGTTGTATTCCAAGAATAGAGAAGAGAATGAAGAACATCTTAGAATGGTGCTACAAGTATCGAGAGAGAAATCTTCTTTCAAAAGTAAATCCAATACTTACGCCATGTAATCTCAACAGAAAGAGTGGCAGTGGATCCAAAAAAGATAAAGGCAATCATGGATTGGTCTTTCCCTAAGAATGTCATAGAAGTAAGATCCTTCATGGGGTTGGATGGATACTACATGAGGTTCATAAAGGGATTTTCCAAAATCAGTAATCCCATTACCTCATTGCAAAGAAAGGGGGATATATTTGTATGGTAACTAGAGTGTGAAGAAAAATTCCAGTAGTTGAAGCATCTTTTGACTAATGCCCATGTTCTGAAGATTGCAGACCCAAGAAAACATTTCTTGGTCTATATTGATGCTTGCAAATAAGGAATAGGAGGATTCCTCATGCAAGACGACCAAGTGATTTGTTATGAATCATGAAATCTAAATGAGCATAAACAAAAGTATATTACCCACGATCTAGAGTTGACACCAATCGTGCATGCATTGAAAATGTGGAGGCATTACTTGCTCAAGAGAAGGTTTGTCCTAATGACAGACCACTGTGGTCTAAAGTACCTATTCGACCAACCAAGGTTGAATGCCAGACATGCTATGTGGATGAAACTGATCAATGAATTTGATTTCGAAATCAAACACATTAAAGGAAAGGAAAATAGAGTGGCAGACACACTCAACCAAAGTACACATACTATACACTTAACAATAGTGAGTGTATGAGAGTCTGGCATAAAGTAGAGGATTAAAACCCTCTCAGAGGAAGATGAGTTATTCAATCAAGTCATAAAAGGGTTACAACAAGAACCCAGTGAAAATAAATATGAAGGATATCGACTTGAGGTTGATGATTTGTTGTTGTATAACGATAGGGCGTATGTGCCCAATTCAACATATTTGAGGCACTTGGTTATGGACAAGTTCCATATGAGACAATATGTAGGTCAGCCTAGTTACCATATAATTGTGACAATAGTAAAGAAATTGTATTATTGGCCAGGAATGAAGCATGACATTTCTTGATACATTGCAAAAGAGGACTACATCTTGGTGCTTGTTGGACAAAAAAAAACATTGGTAAGGGGAGGTCGTCGAGAGATTGTTTAGCAGAGAAGAGAATCCCTTATGTAGAGGAAATCCAATTTATAAACCACTTGATAAACCTATAGATTTCTTGAGCTCAGTGGGAAGGGGGAATCTTCTACCGTTGTCAGAGGAGGAAGGAGAGTAATATTCCAAGATCATATTAAACTTGGAAACCAACTAAATCATTTCCCTTGTGGTATCATGGCTTGGCATGTGGGTGGTATACTGTAGGAAGAAATTTTTCAGTATGACCTAAGGTTGGGAGGAAAGACATCCTCTCTCAGTCAGTTGGTGTTGGAAATTACCCTGATCAGATAAATGTATAACTTGGTTTGTTTAGTTGTGTATGAATGATGTATACATGTAAAATTTTGATTTAAATGGGAAATGAGAACATTGTTAATTAATGAATTGAAATTATGAATAATTGGGACATGTTGTTGTTTCCGTAGTTTAACCCGTTAAACTGTGAAAATGAATAAGTGTGGAAAGTACATGTCCTTAAGGACCTTGCAATTTTGGAGGAAAGTTTTCAGGACATGGAAAAAAACATCGTTTTCCCAATGATGCAAGTGTCCAAAAGTTCG
>SNQJ01S0198695.1:0-17152 GCA_010110895.2 Picea sitchensis
ATCCCTAGCTTATTAGTCCGTAGGGTAGAATACCCAACAACAGTTAGGCTAGCTATGATGACAAAAGGTTTGTTTTTAGAGTTTTTGGTTGAGACAGCAGAAGAGGGCCATTGGGAAAAAATGGAGTCAAGAGGTTAAAGATGACAAAATGAATGAATAGATGAGACAAAATGTAAGAAGGCAAGGTAATCATGTCAGTGGACCCTTTGAGTTTATGAAATGGAAAATAAGCATAGTTTAGGGTCCAATTTAAATGCAGAGTAAAGCTTATCTAAATTCTAGATTCAATTTTCAGAAGAAAACATAAATATCGTTTTAAGCCAGATCAGGGTGTCTAAGACAAATCTTAAAACATAATATTCTTATAAACGATAAGGAAATAAAACAATATGTGATACAAGATAATAATACGTTACATAAAGAGGTACTTCACCACATGATCATGACACAAGAATTTGGGAACAAAAAGCCTTTGTATTCATCCAAAAAGTCACTTACAGCCTGTTGAGCATCTTTACAACAGATGGTGATATTTTCACACCATACTTCCCTTCATATCTGATTAATCCATTTTTATTGTGGCCTCTATGGGATTATATAATATTCACAAAACATTTTCATATCCTCAAATGATGGATCTGAAAATTACAAGTGTTTTCAAAGTCTATCTCATTACAAAATTCTAGGAGATAGATCCTAGTCTTAAGGGATGGAATCCCTATCAAAAATATGGTCTTTAACATATGCATAGCCTTGGTGGATGATGATAATGATGATTGAGATCTTTCACTGACACCTGAGACATGAATCAATTATCTTCAACCAAAATGGAATCATATTTGAACCTTTCTCCTTTGTATTTGCTTCAAAACCTAAAAAAGATATTCCTTCTCATCTATTTTGGAGTTGGGATGTATCTGAAAGCCTCCTCGAGTGATATGTAAGAAAATGGATCTGATTTGGGATAAAATATTTTCATTATGTCCATCTTTTCTCTTTCGGCAGCTAACACGTATAGGATAAAGCCAATTTAGTTGTCGAAAGTTAGGGGATTCGGTAGCTAGCAGCACCTCTATGGACCAAAATAAGCTGTCGAAAGTCCCGAGTTTTCCAAAACCATTAAAAATTGAAAATTTTGATTCCTTTACTCTGTCTAACTCTTAGTATTCTTCGTTTAGGTTCATGGATACCTCAACCAAAGCTTCTAGAGCAAGGTGAGCTCTTGGTTTTGGTTTTCTAGGTGCTAGCTTAACCCTCAAGAGTTTGATTATTTGGTAGAGCTTCTAGTTTTTATTAATTAACATTTTGTGCTTCCTTTCCAAAAATGCATACATCAGAGATACTTATTTGAATTCATCTCTCACCTCATCGGATTTATTTTGTAGGGTTTGATTTACTGATTTAATATGCCTGTCCAACAACTTGAGCTCTGATATCTCCTCCTTCAACTTTTGAATCTTTAAAGATTTGTTGATCTTATTCTTTATTGATGTCTCATGTACTTCAAAGTCTGGAGCTTCAACTTTAGTTTCCTCTCTCTCCTCTATAGGTGGTTCAGACTCAGAATCTAGATATGGAAAATTCAAAATGTTCCTATCAGCAACATAGCTTTGGCCCTCAATTCCTTGATCAAAATCAAGCTTATTTTTTGCCTTCTTGAATCTGGATGAAGGAGTTGGCTCTTCTGTCTGAACTGGTGACAGAGCCCTTCTCTTTCTCTTGTTTCTCTTTGGTGTAGATGACTTCTTTGTAGGTGTCTTGTTACCCTTAGGCTGGATCTCTTGCTCAAATTCTCCCCAAAATAGGAGATAGTCCCATGTCTTCTCTCTTCTCTGGATTTCCTCCATCACTATAATCTTAATAAGGCCATGATGGAACAATCTATTGTTTTCTTTCTCAAGTTTAGCTTGGACTTTTTGTGCCACCTTGGTGAGTCTCCTATGAAGATAATAAGCCAAATTCAGAGTGTTTTTGCCTGTAAAATGATTGATAAGCCTTAAACGGTACAACATGATCCTACCATACCTCCCTTCACAATTTATGTACACTTGAATAACCTTCAGTAGTTTCTGCCATTTGTCTTCCAAGTAATTCTTGGGAATGTCCCTTTTCCAAATAATGCTCTGGAATTCTGGCTTAAGGTAAGACCTAAATTTAATGTCTTTAATGGCAATGGTCTTGAACCACCTCTAACCTTCTCTAGGTATCTCAGTTGTTGCAGCAATACTTGCCTCATCTATCTACATTTCCATAGGACCCAATTTTACTTTGGATCCATAAAAGTTTTTGGAAAAAGCCTCTACAATTCCCTAATGATACCCTTGTAATTTTTCACAAAACCTGTAGCATCCTGCGTCCTTGAACATCTAACAAATCTCTGGATGAGATTCCAGATAGGAAATCTCTTGCAACTCCCTCCTGAGAAATGCTCCTCTAGTAGCCATCTGCAGAAAACTATTAATAGTATGAAGGCATTGAAACTTGGATAGATGGATGGAAAACTAGCGCTAGGAGAAAGAGAAATAAAAGTCAGACGAGGAAGATGCATGAGACAAGAAAATTTTTTGGATGGCTAAGCTTTAAAACAAACACTTGGCAAATAAGGAACCTTATATCATGATGTTTTCTTAAAAACGACTAAGATAGACCTCCATGTGATTTGTTGCATGAAATCGTAATGGTGAATGAAATCATGATTGGGGTTTCGAATTGATATCTTAGGGTTTAATGATATTTTTTAAAACATCAATTAGAATCATAATAAATCACCTAGATCGTGACAAATGATCCTCATAGATGATTTTGTCATCATTTTAGATCATCATGACATGTGTAATGATGGCGGTTTGAGAGCCCGATGGGACAATCTAACCGTTAGCAGACTCTGCACTTTCGACGGCTAACTAAGAGTTGTGCCTACCATTTTAGCTGCCGAAACTAGTAACTTTTGACAGCTTACAACACACAAAATTTTACTCTTAGCTGTCGAAAACTATTTCTTTGGCACTTTTACATTCAAGAGTTCAAACCATCTAGTAAGGTTGCAAATGAATCTTTGAAACCAAGATCACAATCATACTGTCTCAAAACCTTCGACTGCTCATATATGCCTTCTCCTTTGCCATCAAGATTTTCTCTTTTAGCTACCGAAATTAAATTTGTATGCCACAATTGAGATATAACTGAGTTCGTGAAAACCATTGATTGAGTCATTCTAAACCTTCAAAGATTCATGTGTATGCATCATAATTCCAACCTACCACTTGCCAACTTTGGATATACCTGAACACCTCTTTGAAACACAAGATACACCACTGGATCATTACTCCTGAGCTTCTTATCATGTAGACATTCTCAAAATGATCAGAGAAAATTTCCAAATAGGTAACTAGAGAACAGATGACTATATCATAGGACCCTAATATAACATAAATAACAACGCTCTTTATTTTTTATAATATCATCACTCGATTCGGATGTCCAAAGGTGTTGATGAGTGACCAAGGGTCACATTTTGTGAATGAAACTATTCAACAACTCACCCAGGAATTCTTGATTTATCATCATAAGGGCACCCCGTATCACCCTCAAGCCAATGGTAAAGTGGAAGCTTTGAACAAAATTTTAGAACTTGCTCTAACAAAAACTTTCAATATGTAGCACGATGACAGGGATCAGTGCATCCCTTCCATCCCATGGTCTTATTGAACAACATGCAAAAGGATGAAAAATTTCATGTCATTCCGACTTGTTTATGGAAAAGAAGTGGTCATGTCGCTAAAACTTGTTGTTTTGAGCCTCAAGGTCGCCCTAGCCACCCAAATGACCAATGATTAGTCTATTCGGTATAGGTTAGATGAACTAATGGAACTATAATAAGATTAAATGATGGATTGTTTCAGTGAACTTGTTGAGAAAGAACAACAAAAGGCATGGCATGACCAAAACATACACCAAAAAATTCTCCAGCCTAGTTGTTTGGTATTATTATATAACAACAAATATTTACACCATTTGGGCAAGCTCTGCATGCGTTGGTTTGGTCCTTCTCAACTAGTCTACATCAGTGAAGAAATTTCCACCAAGCTAGAAAACCTACAAGGTCATCCACTCAAGGGACTCATTAATGGAAGCAGGTTGAAGGTTTATTATGGACTGTAGGGCTCTGTCATTGTTTAAAAATTCTAGTCTAACTTTTGAAGGGAGGTAGAAGAGATTTAGTATAGGTTGTACAACATGTAGCATATGTCATAGTCGACATAAATGACCTTTTGAACAACACATCATTCACATCAATCAAGCAAGTGGATGGGATTGAGTGACAGTTTGAGAAGGTTTCTAGATTTCCAAATCCAACTAACGCTCTAACATAGCTAGAGGGTCTAGATCCTGTCTAACAGCTCACATAGGTTATTGAAGAGGTTACTGGTGATTCAATCCTTTGAAAGGGAAATTGATCCAAGTTGGGTATTTCACACATGCCATGAGTAGACAATCATTTATACCACCCCTTTCCCCAAGAGCATCTTCAGTGTGACAGATCGGGTATATCAATCTCCCCATGAGCCAAATTTTGTTGCCACTTTCTCCTTGTTCTCCAAGCTACCCCCACCAAATATATCTTCCTCCCCTTCACCCTATTCCCCACCCTCTTCTCTCTATTTATATCATCCCTATGACACTCTTGTTGGAGTATTTCTCCATGCCCCATTTCATCACACCTCCATCTACAACCTTTGTGCATCATTTCATTGACAGTTTCTCTACTTTCCTTTCCTTTCTCAAAAATTCCCCACTCCCATTTCATGGCATAGACTATCATATTGTCCATCTATTGTTATTTCCAATTCAACCAAGAATTTTCCGTTCCTTCCCTTCAATTTTTAAGTAGAATGTCAATCTGTCACCAATTGCTCAAAATGTCCCCCTCGAAGAGGAAAGTGAACATTGCTATTTGTAATCAAAGTGCTCATTCTGGTGTTATCCTAGTATTGTTCTGGTATTATTTTGGTATTTTTCTAGTTATATCATTGTTTCTCTGCCATTTCTAGCTAAAATATTTCTATTCTACATACTATTTTATATCTGGAATAATACAAGTGGTATCAGAGCACCTTCCTTGGCAGAAAATTGTGGGTTAAATTTTTTTTTAGGGTAGAGATGTATTCCGGTGTCTTAAAGCTATAGAGATATGTTGTTACGTGCATAAACCCATGGTCAGGGAGTCATACACATAAGAAATACAAGAGATAGTTAAGCGCACATATGTTGGCCACCCTTGCAACCCCTGTTGGTACCCCTTCGAGTGGTAGCGCATTAGACAACACCTGTATACAAATCATCCTATATTTCCTGAAGCCCTCCATAGATAAATTAATCAGCCACCTAATTGTTATAGTGTCACTGAGAACAACACTAGGGAAGATACTATCTAGTACCTGGGTAGTCGAGTAGTACAACTAAGGGCACGGTCTAGCCTCCTTAGTTGGTGCCCTGAGATATTGGGCCAAGTAATATTGTTGGACCCCACACGTATATCGGAGAGATATAGCATAGAGAAAACCAACACACTTATTTGGGACCTATCCCACTAGGTTCCTCTCTTCACCTTGCTTCCAGTGATACCTATCATTTTTAACACATTTTTTTTTGTAGACCCGACATGTCTCTGACACCCTTATTTTGCTCATATCCCTTTACATCTCCCTTTTCTCCTTGATCAAAGTGGTACCTATCACTTGACATCCTTTTTCTCATTGTTCCCACTCCCCCCTCTAGATCCCTTTTGTTTACCCTATACCATTTTCCTACTCCTTTGTCAAAATGACTACCACACAATCCCAAGAACTCAATACCTTGATTGTTGACAACAACCAGCACCAGGAATAAATCGAGTATCTCAGTGCCAAAATTAGCTCCATCAATTCAACTATTTATATCCTCAAGGACCAATGATCCCACATCAAATACCTCAAGGAACAATGTTCCCACATCAAAGACCTCAAGGAACAATGTTCCTACATCAAAGACCTCAAAGAACACTTCTTAGGCTATTCCCAGAACTCGTCCTCTTCTGCACAACCATTTTATCAAGATGACCATGACTCTTCCCATTACCAAGGCCCTCATACTACCTACTTTTCCCAAGACCACTTCCCTCCTAGAATTTAGGTGAACAAATTTGATGGATCATATCCTATAGGTTGGGTCACCCAAATGGAACATTATTTCTCTTTGCATGGAATTACTAATGATTTAGCCAAGCTTCATTATGGTGTCCTACATCTAGATACATAATGATGGCAATGGTGGAAATGGTGAAAAAATACACGCCAAGGGTATCTTGCTTGGACACGGTTTGTGGCCAAACTTTATGACCTCTTTGACTCTGACACCCACCATTTAGGTCATTTGACCAATTCAAAGTAGTTTGGGATAGTGGAAGCTGACCTTCTTTCTGCATTTGAGCACTTGTCTTTCAGAACAGAGGGCATGCCAGATGCTTTCTTTAGGGAATTCTTTATCAATGGACTCAAACATGAAATTTGTTCCCATGTTCTCATGGCACACCCCCAGACTTGGTTGGAAGCTACTCAATGAGACAAAGAAGCCCAACAGATCGTGTCCTCACAAACCCGTAAACCATCCTTTCCTCCTCACCCTAAACCCACCCAATTTTTCCCTTCTGCAACTCCCCTCAAGATCCCAAAATTAACCAGGGCTTAAATGGATGAACGCAACTCAAGGGTCTTTGTTATAATTGTTATGACAAATATTTTCTCGGGCACAAGTGTAAGGAACAAAATATTTTTATGGTTGTGACTGAGGATCTTTCTGAAGAACATGTTGTTGTTCTTCCTATGGAGGAACTACCACTGCCATATAATCTCACACCACCCTATAACCCACATGAATTTGAACTAGTGATTTCACTTAATGCCCTCACTAGCTTCTCTGCTCCCCGAACTCTCAAAGTAATTGGTTACATCAAAAATTAGAAATTCATCATCGTTGTGGACAATGGTAGCACCCATAACTTTATTCATCGCCACATTTCCTAAGAAATCAATTGTTACATCTATGCATTCAATAATTTTCAAATCATGATTGTCAATGGTGGCTCCATGAAATTTGGGGGATGATGTGAAAATGTGCACCTCCAAATTGGTCAGTATCACCTGAAATCGCATATGTTTGTTATAGACATGGGTGGTTGTGAAATTGTTCTTAGTGTCGAATGGTTACGCACTCTCGGCCCCATTCTCATGGATTTTAAGGAATTAACCATGAAATTCCAACAGGAGGGACAACAGTATAAGTTCCAAGGCATCATAGCAGGATCCCCTGAGATCATCTGTTCACATCGCATGTAAAATCTCCTTAAAAAAGGTCATTTGGGAATTATATCCCAACTCCACTCCATTCACATTGTTGAGACACCTTATGTGCATCTCAACCTCCAATCTATCCTCTCCCACCACCAAGTTTATTTTACCACCCCCAAAGAACTTCCCCCTCCCCATGGAGTCCATGATCATTCCATCCCTCTCATCCTAGGCAGTCTTCCTCCCAATGTTCGGCCTTATCATCATCCCCTTTCCCAGAAGAATGAAATTGAGAAAATTGTTCATAAATTACTCGAAGTCGGTGTTATCCGTCCTAGTACTAACCCTTATTCTTCCCATGTGGTCATGGTACTCAAGAAAGAAGGTACTTGGTACATGTGTCCTGATTTTTGCACCCTCAACAAACTCACAATCCAAGAAAAATTCCCCATTCCTATCATTGATGACCTCTTGGATGAATTGAGTGGTGCTCAGTACTTCATCAAATTGGATCCATGTTCTGGATACCACCAGATCCATACGAAAGATGAAGACATTCCTAAGATGGAATTTCTCACTCATGAGGGTCATTATGAATTCTTGGCCATGCCCTTTGGATTGTGCAATGCTCCTTCCACTTTCCAAAGTCTTATGAATCATGTCTTTCATCCTTTTCTCCGCCATTTTGTCTTAGTTTTCTTTGATGATATTCTCATCTATAGTAAAACTTGGTCGTCTCATCTCTCCCATGTGAATTAAGTTCTCCATCTCCTCTCTAAGCACCAACTTTTCCTCAAACAATCTAAATGTTCCTTTGGTGCCTCAAAGTGGAATACCTGGGTCATATTGTTGGAAAGAATGGTGTCTGAGTGGAGCCTAAGAAAATTGAAGCTATACAAGATTTTCCTCACCCTAAAACTCTTAATATATTGCGTGGTTTTCTGGGTTTAATGGGCTATTATAGGAAGTTTGTTCAGAATTATGGAAAGATTGCATCTCCTCTCACTTCCCTCCTTAAAAAGAATTATTTCACCTGGACTTCAGCTGTGGATCATGCCTTCCAAGCCTTAAAAGATGCTATGTTCTTGACCCCTATCTTAGCACTCCCAAACTTCACAAATACATTCGTATTGGAATGTGATGCTTTCAGGAAGGGAATTGGAGTCGTCCTCATGCAAGATGGCAGGCCCTTGGCCTTCACTAGCAAACAACTTTCAGAGCAACATTTGGGCCAATCCATTTATGAAAAGGAAATGTTAGCTATTATGCATGTTTTGGATCTATGGCGTCCTTATTTATTGGGTCAACTATTTCAAATCAAAACTGATCAATAGAGTCTCAAGTAGTTCCTAAAACAACGAATTTCATCCCCGACATAGAAAAAATGGGTGACCAAGCTATTTGGCTATGATTATGAGATCATTTACAAGAAGGGAAAGGAAAATGTAGTGGCTGATACTCTTTCCCAAAAATATGAAGAAGATGGTTCCCTTTCCTCCCTCTCCTTCATTGTACCATATTGGCTCCAATTTTTTCATCGGGAATGGTTGCAAGACCCCAAAATTTCTAGCCTGTTGCACCAATTGCAACACAATTCTTCAGTTTCTCCAGGGTACTCTTGGCAAAATGAATAAATTTTCTACAAAGGTCGTTTGTACTTATGAAATCAATCCCAACTTAAATCTATAGTTCTTTCTGAACTTCATGCCTCACCCACAACAGGGCATTCTGGATTTACCAAAACCTATGAAAGGTTCAAACGTTCTTTTTTCTGGGAGGGTATGAAACATGACGTATGCACCTTTGTGGTTGAATGTGAGGTATGTCAATGCAAGAAGGGAGAAACTGTAAAAGCTCTGGGCACACTCCAACTTATTTTGAATCCCCCTTTCATTTGTCAAGATATTTCTATGGACTTCATTGTAGGCTTACCTAAATCGGGCAATAAGTCAGTCATCATGGTGGTCGTCGATCATCTCTCCAAATATGCTCATTTTTGTTCTCTTCAACACCCATTCACAACCACCATAGTGGCTCAAATATTCATGGATAATATCTTCAAGCTTCATGGCATGCCTAATTATATTGTCTCTGACAGAGACCCCACTTTCACTAGAAATTTTTAGCAAGATTTGTTCAAGCTACAGGGCACCCAATTTCATCTCATCACTGCCTATCACCCCCAGATGAATGGCTAGACTGAAGTTCTCAACAAGTGTTTGGAAACATATTTGAGGTGTTTTGAAAATGAGTGGAAAAATCAATGCGCTCAATGGTTACCCCTAGATGAATGGTGGTACAACACATCTTACCATACAACTACTTGCATGACTCCTTTTGAAGCAGTCTACGGCCAAAATCCCCCATCTGTTCTCTCCTATATGCCAGGGGTCTCGAAGCTTCATAAGGTTGACACAAATCTTATAGTCTGGGAGGTTGTTCTTCATGCCCTCAAAGACAATTTGGTCATGGTTCATAATCGCATGAAGCAACAAGAAGATCAAGGTCTTTCCAAACACCATTTCACTGAAGGGGACCAAGTATTTCTTCGACTACAACCTTATAAGCAGGCTTCCCTCAAATATCCCCACTATCAAAAACTTGCACCCAAATTTTATGATCCTTATACAGTTCTCAAGCATGTGGGCCCAGTGGCTTATCAATTATCTCTACCCAGTCAGTCGAAACTGCATCTTTTTTTTCATGTTTCTTGCTTAAAGAAGGTGATTGGAACTAAGTTCCAAACTCAAACTAGTCTTCCTAAGTTGTATGAAGAAGGTTCCATATGGTTGCAGCCACAACCATTCTTGGCCTAGAGAGAGTGGCGTCTCTGTCAACACACCATCTAGGAAGTGTTATTCTAATGGAAAGACACACCCCCAGAAGATGCCACCTCGGAGCCGACCACCATTCTACAACAACTCCCTTATCTAAAGCCTTGAGGACAAGGTTGTTATTCAAGGGGGAGGGAATGTTAGGGACCTAACCTCCCTAACCCCTCATGTATTTAGAATAATATAATTCCATGTAATAAAGGCCAATATTAATAAGGCCTATCAATAAGGAAGAATAAGTCAAGTTTAAGAAGACCTAATAGAAGCTTCCGCTTCTAGAAAGATCTTCCTCTAGATTGTTATTTTGGATAGATAGATTAGTATAAATAGAAGTAGAGGGTATGAGAAATATTTTCTTGGATATTATTGTAATAGAACTCTACTATGCTAGAGGTTTCCCCCTTGAAGAGGCAAGTGAACATTGCTATTAGTAATCAAAGTGCTCATTATGGTGTTATCCTGGTATTGTTCTGGTATTGTTCTGGTTATATCATTGTTTCTCTGCCATTTCTAGCTAAAATATTTTTGTTCTGCATACTATTTTATATCAGGAATACTACAGTGATCCTTTGTGCATCTCAGGTGAGACCTTCCTTGGCCTTGGTCGAGGATTGATATGTCGATGCTCTGGGGTTTTTGTTGGACAACTCTGGATGAACCTTGGTTCTAAACTCCCCATAGTTAAGAAGGATGTGCACAAGCGTGGATCAAAATGCTCAACATCGGACATGAATTCTCAGAGCCTTGTAGTTGTAGCCTAGCACACAGGGGAACAATTCTCAGCAGTTCTCTCACCTGGAGAGAATGCTCATGTCCTTCACAACCTACTTCTTCAAAATGCACACGGGCCTAACAACCTGCTTCTTCAGCTCAAATTACCCAGGTTTACTGGTTACAAACAACTCCAGATCTTCCCAAGTACAAGTATGGTTGATGGATGGAAAAGTGTATGTATGGAAAGAGTGGATGAAATAATAATGAGAGAATGATAGAAAAAATGTGTTAAGTTGTTACTTTAACTATGCATGTTCCCAACTTGACACTTGTCATGTTGGGAACTACCTTTTCCCCACTTGCCCCCTCTTGGTGATGTTAGAAAGTAATGGATGTGCTTGTTTAACCATAGACAATATAGCAATATGGTCACCCAAACATAGGTCGAAGCCACCCCCGAGCACCTTAACCTTGACAGAGAATGATTTCAAAAGAAAACCCTAGGCTTAATAGCCAAACAAGGTAGCGCACCTCTTAGGGATAGCGCACCAAGAAAGAATAACCAAAAGAGGCCAAGCAGAAATTCCAAACCATAACCAAGAGAGAGTCCAAGTCAAAACTGAAATCTGCTAATTGAAACAGTTGCAACTGAAGCTCTTCTTCAAAATTACGCACCACTGCCTTATGTAGTTATGAGAGGATGAGTACAAATGAGCTCAAGTGCTCTCTATTTATAGTCCTCCAAGTCACTTAATTGGGTCAACTTCTTCTCTTGGAGTCTAATAACTTAATACAAATCATTATCTTGAGCTAACTTGTCTTCTAGGGTTATTAACCAACAATTTAGGGTTTCTTATTGCTTCCTAGAATATTATATTCTCATCAGGGTTACATGTGGAGGTAAATACCTCCCGCGACTACCATAATATCAGCACTCCCTCCTAGATAGGGAGGTATTGAAGACAATGGTCTTGAGCACAAACATACCATTGAACCGGTAACATCATCATAGTCGTATGGACTATCTCATGATTAGATTAGGATCACCATCATCATTATCAGTGGCATCTGATAATATCAACTTCATCATATCTTGGAACCATACTCCATATGAGTAATCATACATGATGTTGAATAAGTCACTCACTCCAAGGAGTGATACAAAAACCATTCTTCTAATCCAGGCATATGTCCTAGAAGAATAAATGTCCTGGACCATTTTCTATCTGGAGAATCTATGTCCATAAGTACACTGATCATCCATCTAGATGATAATCATTTTCAACACTATTGATAGTCTACAAGGCAATCAAAACAATGGCATTCAATAGAACACAATTGTGTCTATCTATAGTAGTACATAACTACAATATAGTGGTACACTACCACATCAAGTAGAAAATAGCTACTTAATCAGTGACACGTAGTCACAACCAGTGGAACACATCCACCATAGTAGCATACATCTATTGTCCATAGACATACAGTCTTAATCATATCATCTGATATCAACCTGCACAAAAAAACAATGTCATGATATAAACTGAATTATTTGGGATATTCTTCCACTCACATCTGTGAGATCTGGAAGAGCATCTACCCTCAGAAGGTAAAACATCAGTCATGAGCTACTGGACTATTCTTCTCAAGCATAGAAGAATAACTATCCTGATTTCTGAGCCTGGACCATTCACCTATCTGGGCCATTCCTCTGGTACTAAACAAAGTGCAACCTGGAGAGAATGAGTCTTCCCTAAAGAATGCATGTCCCTGATTGTTGAACCTGGACCCTTCATCTATCTGGGCCATTCCTCCGGCACTAAACAAAGTGAAACATGGAGAGAATGAATCTACCCTAGGGAATGACTATTCTACACCAACCTCCAAAATGGACCATTCTTCAAAACTACTCACAACTGTGAGCTTCAAAAGAATGATTGTCCAGCGAGGCGGACCAGTCTTGTTGACCACTACTGAGAGTGACTGCCAAGAAAATATATTTTCCTAGACCATTCTCCCACACTGGCCACAAGGTGAATCGTTGTCTATGGTACATCAACAATCCATCGAACCATTTTCATTACAAAAATGATCGTTCGATCTGGACCATTTTTCGAACTGGAAAATGCCTGTCCATCAGAAATATCAAGCCACTTTCTGAATTGGAAAGGAACTGCTCATCCTGGACCATTTTTCAAACTTGAAAAATGACTGTCCATATATCAATAGAAAAATAGTGCTCCATCCCAAACTGGGAGTCATCTCTTCCCTTTTAAGAAGAAAGTTGTCTCCACGAGCTTCACCTTGTTTCTTGAGTACACAAACTCTCTTATCTTGGACAAAGGATTTACCAAAATGTTTTCTATCTACTCATCTGTGGAGATAGATATTGGAGAATCACTTCTCCTTTCTAGACTTCATCATAGAGAATGTAATGTTCGATTTCAATGTACTTCGATCTTTCTGGAACATTGGTTTTCTCTGAAGGCTTCATATAGATCTGATCATTATAGTATATCATAGTTGGATTCATCTCTTTTGTTTCCTGCTAGCTCATAACATCATGGCAAGGCACAAACTGGAACATATCCAAGTGGTACTCTTTTTCTTACCATGAGAGTTTTTCATGTATTAGAAAACCATCATCCTTGACTTCTGAGTAACCATTTCGATATAAGATCTTTGTTATAGAAAGTTTTCACCACGCTTCTACTGTGCATTGGAGGCTCTGCACCTAGTTGTTTGAATCCATACAAGATCTTTTTACATCTGCATACGAGAGTCTCTTTTTGGTATACCTAAAAACCTTGAGGTTGATCTACATACGTTTCTTGTTCAATTACTCTATTGAGGAGAAAAATCCTTACATCCATCTGATGTAAACTCCAACCCATGGATATTGCAAGAGGTATAATGTCTCAGGTAGAGGTATGTCTAGTTACTGGAACAAGCTATCATCATCATCATCTCCCTCCATATGGGAGAGCCTTTAGTTCTGGATCTCACAATACTTCCATTCATAAGTCTTCCATACATTGTTCTTCATCACAACTTTCATTTCATCTGCCTGATTGCTTTTAGTGGGTTCAGACCAAGCTAGTAGTCTTGTGATTCTCAATATAATGACTGGTTGTTTTGGATTTTCTTTTTCTCTTGGAATCTTCATGTTCTTCCTCATGTTTCTATTTATCTCTTGGGTCCATGGATTTTTCTATAGGTTCCATGCCCTGAAGATTCCAACTTCTTCCTTTCATCATAGGATCATGGATGTGGATGGACAACTAGGGATACTTTAATCTTCTTTTCAAAGAAGACTTCTTCTAAAGTCAAACTGAACACGTGTTGCTTTTTATGGCTTCCACCATTGATGGGAACATGGATAGATACTTCATCATCTTCAATGGATCATATTATTTAGGATTAAATCCCTCCTAATCCTTGTTTCATACATGAATGCATGCTCTTCTTTTGGAATTATATAATCGGCTCCCTCCATCTAAGAGAGTCCATGCTTCAGTCTGCATCCCTACTACATTCTGCAAAGTGTCACAAGTCTTTTTCCAATTTCCTCTTGATTTTTGACTTCTTTTTGTTTTTGTTTCTACCAAGTTTCTTCAAGTTTGATTATGATTTGGCTTATCTTGCAGTTGTTATTTATGTTGATAGATTCCACATTAATTGTTACCGGGGGTTGTTGATGTACTTCATCTTTTCATGTGTATTTCTTGACTTGTAGTCATCGTGATAGCAATCCTTATCTTCTTGTTCTTCCATAGGTATTGTTTCTCTTTGAACATCTTTATCTTCTAGAAAATAGATATGAAAGATATGTATAGAAAATTATGTAAACATGGTATGTACAAGATTTATGAAGAATATCGTTACCTTGTCTTAGAAGAAGAAGTTTGTTTTATCCTTCTTGGCCTTCTTTGAGGGTTCCCTTTCTTCGGAAACTAATGCTTTGTGTGTTTCCTTCCTTTTCCTTAACTCGGTACAATGATTTTTGTAGTGACCATATTTTCGATATTTGAAGCATTGTATTTTTGACATATCTTTCTCTTGATTTGGTTTCTTCCTTGAGCCAAGCTTATTTTTATTCTTGAAGTTCTTGAACCTTGATGTGAAGGATTGATCATCATATTTATTTTGGGGTTTCTCTTTTGTACTAATACTTGATTCTTATTGTGCACAACAAGTCCAAAGTTATCCAAATGTGGGATACTCCTTCCTTGTGTTCATGCTTGCGACAAATGCATCCCATGTCTTGGGAAGACCATTGAGTGCTATATTTACCAGTTCCTTTTATGAAATTATCTCTTCAATAGTGATACAGGTGGATATCAGTGGCCACCCGCCTTTTCCAACTAGCTCAAAATAGTTTTCTGGAAATTTTGGTAATTTACTATTTTTAGCAGTTTTTCGGGTCATGAACTTCCGGAGTCATTTTGAGGCCCTAAACGATGTTTTTTGGGAAAACAGGGAGCAACATGGAATTTCCTTCGATGTTGCTCACATCAAAGTTGTATTCCACGGATAGATATTTATAACAAGGTATTGAGAACGTCAAACGAAGATTGCATGCAAAAGTTACGACCCCGGGAAGTTGATGTACTGACTTACCCAAATGGGGCCCACATGACTTTTGGCACTTCATCTCCTAGGGATAGGTTTTTGGATGTCTAGGGTTTTTGACATTCCTGTTTTGTTTTAAAAGGCCTTCAGAGCCTCATTGTAACCATCTTCTTGTGAATGAGAACATACATCACATCTCTTCTCAGAGATAAGCCACCACCATTCTAGCAAGCTTGTTTTCCGCTGCATTTTACAGTTTTGGCTTATTTCCCTATTGAATAGAAAAATAGTTTTATTGTATCTATGTTATTATTTGTTAAGCATTTTTTAATAATATGTATTCATTTCACTCTACTCATAATATCCGGATCAGTGGTATCATAACGGTCTACTCCTTATCATCTTAATGCATGTCCCCAATGAGGTCAGAGTACAAAGAATTGGGTCTTGAGCTTGTTTCTCTTGAGGAAAAAATCTCTTGCATACTCAAGCAACCTCTCATGGAAGGAGAAAAGAAATATGACGAGACAAGAGATCCTTTCAAAAAAATTCTTGAGGAATCCCTCACACAACAGAGGAACGAGATGATGGATAGTTTCACACAAATCCTTCGACGGCTACCAACAGGCGATGCATCTTCTTCGAGCGGAGGCTCTGCCCCCTTCAAGGTACAAATCAACTTCGATATTCCTGTATTTGAAGGTCAGATAGACACAGATGTTGTAGACAAGTGGTTGAATCTAATAGAAGGGTATTTTTCTGTCCATAACTTTTTGAATAGAGAAAATATGACTTTTGTGCTCCTCAAAGTCGTTCCCCGTGTCAAATATTGGCGGGAAGCTTTCTGTGAGAAAAAGTGTTAATTTTTTCAAAACCCCAACCCAGTTTCAGTCTCGCTGATTTTTCAGCCAAATTTAAATGCTGAAACTCCAGTTTCAACACTGTTTCAGCATATGTCTCAGCACTGTTTCAGCATATGTCACAGCGGTGTTTCAGCATATGTTATAGCATTGTTTCAGCATATATCACAGCGGTGTTTCAGCATATGTTACAGCACTGCTTCAGCATATGTCACAGCGGTGTTTCAGCATATGTTACAGTATTGTTTCAGCATATGTCACAGCGGTGTTTTATCATATGTGATAGCATTGTTTCAGCATATGTCACAGCGGTGTTTCAGCATATGTTACAGCGGTGTTTCAGCATATGTCACAACGGTGTTTCAACATATGTTACAGCACTGTTTCAGCATATGTCTTAGCACTTAATGTTGTACGGATTGTCTCGAAATTTGTGCCAAAACTCTGCTAAGACTCAATTTCTGTGCCACTAAATGTTGTTCGGCATCCTTGGAATGCATGCCAATACTCCCAGAAATTGCAGATGTTGTCTCTTTCCTTCATCTCAACCTCTCTCTTGCTCTCTCTTGTTCTCTCAACAAGAATGCTTGAACTCCTCTTGTTCTCTCAACAATAATGCTTCAACTCTTCTTGTTCTCTCAACAAGAATGCTTCAACTTCCCCAAGAATGGGTGCGCCCTCTTGTCCAAGTCGACCTCATGAGGGAAGGTGAGGGGTTTTCTAATCTAACGGTTGAGTTTAGATTAGATGGGTGGCTGAGATTTGGTGTCTCTTCACTCACCCTCACTTTAATCATAAAGTCACCTTTTAATTTGCATCTCACAAATTAAATGACTAGGACCCACAT
>SNQJ01S0198696.1:0-17151 GCA_010110895.2 Picea sitchensis
ATAGACAGGAAATATCCTCCAACATAGTAATCTCTTGATGTTAAGTTTTTACGTTTTGATCGTAGGGGTGTTCTACAGATTGTATATCAAGGGATATTTAGGAATTATGTATGAATTGAAGCCAATCTTTGGTTTTCATGGAAATATAGTTAGTATACATCCTATTTTTTCCACCTTAGAAAAGTTTTATTTTTGCCCATGTAAGCTCGTCTTTTGCAAGACTTTTTGCAAAAAATTTTAACAAAAAATATTTCCCATTTCTCTTAAAAAAAAACTATATAAATATGAAACAGACGACTTTCTGCTTTTACACTTTCTCTAGACTTCAAGTTTTTAGCAAAAAATGGCTATCTCCCAAATGAAGTGAAATTGACAAAAAATCCCTCAAGAAAATGTTGTCCAAATTGATGAGTAGATAAAAATTCAACTAAACAAATTTTTCTAAATTGGTGATCTCGGGTCCTTTTTTCTCCTCGAAAGTTTTCAAAAATACCTGAAACACACCTTAGAATAGTGTATTTTGTCGTGTTTGAGAATCTCCAAACCAACTCCTTTTGAATTTTTCCAGTAGCCCAAATGGGTATTTCCATGCCTACTTTTTGAGCTCCCTATAAAATGTTCATCTTCATCTAGGCCCTAGTTGTTGAGCACGACCCAGATCTTTGAAAACCATTAATTTACATTTTTTAGAAAATTTAAGCAGAATTAGCCAGTGGCCCTTACTTCCATTATTGTATCCCTCATCATTGTGGACACCCCTAAAATTTCATCTGATTTTGAGTAGTAGTTCTCATGTTATGACCAAAACAATTTTTTGGCTCTAGAATTTTTATTTTTTTTTTAAATTTTCTATTTTTGCTAACGTGGAAGCTTAGCTGACATGGCACGACACATGTCTACTTATTCCACATTTCATCGCCTAATTCAACCATGCCATCATCCTCCTTTCCCTTCATTAGCGATCGGCTTATTTCTCTACATCAACAATCAACGATTTTCTAGAAAGTCACATCATCATAGGATTTTTCTAAACCCTGAAAACTTATAGGTTTTTGGACCAAATCCAGGATGAGTCTGGGCCATTGATCTCAAAGTCAAAATGATATCGACCATTGATATACAATCGATGGTTTTCTTCCACTTTTTCTACATTGGTGATTGATGATTTTCTCTACACTTCGTTTTGTTCTGCTTTGTCGAATTCCCCCGAACTCCGAAAAACTTATCAGTGATCAGTGATTTCCTTTTCATACGCAATCAACAAAAAAATTTGCATCAGTGATCGAAGATTTTCAAAAAGGTCACTACATAAGATTTCACCAAACTCTGATCGCTTCATTAGTGATCGTCGATTTTCTTCATCGGTCATTTACGAAAAATTCATACGTGTAGAATTTTGTCGAACCTCGATCACTCCATCAATGATCAACGATTTTCTTGAACTACATTTTGTTTGAACTTCTCAAAATATTCCAAACCTAGAAAACTTCATCAACGGTCGGTAATTTTCTCTATCAATTAATTCAAAATTTTGTTCAAAATTCCCAAAATTCTTCGAACTCTGAAAAGTTAGAATTTTTTTACCACACGTAGGATGAATCTAGGTCATGGATCTCAAAATCAAAGTGATCTCATTCGTTGATTCATCATACTTAGCTAAATTTACAAATAAATATCAATCATTGATCGCCAAATCAAATGCGATATGGGCCATTGATTCCCCAAACATCACTAAGCCTTGCCGAACTCCAAAAACTCCATCCACGATCGATGATTTTCTTTGACAACTTTGTTCAGACTTCACCAAAAAATTTCGAACTCAGGAAAGATCCAATCCTGTAGATGAATCTCAGTCATCAATCTCAAAATCAAACGCGATCTCGGTCGTTGATCCATCAAAATATATTGCATGACCCATGCCTCCTACCACCATGGACCTTGTCAATCCACATCACAGGTACGGTCCATGTCATCATCTGTATGAAATTTTTCAAAACTCCCAAAATTATAGTTTTTCAAAATTTTCGTAAGTTTTCCAAAATTTTCTTTGGTGAACTTGAAAATTTAACCGATTCAAAAATGAATCTCGGTCATTGATCACCAAGTCGAATGTGATCTCATATGTTGATTTTATGAACTCCTCATTCACGATTAAAAAACAATATTTGACCTTAACATGCCAAATTTAACTCTGCAACTCGTAGATCAATGCCATCAACCATATCCTCAACCATTTTAAGTGCAAATTCAACCTAATATTTCTTAGAAATTTGGGGATTTCACTTTGGTTTCACAAATTTCTCCAAATCTATCAAAGTGAAATTCTACAACAACGAATTTACTCAATTCGCACTGGTCTCTGATCCATACGGGTCCAATGTTGAACCAAAAGATCTAATACCACTATGTAACATACCCAGCCTCCAAGATGATTCATACTACTACTAAAAACGATGAAATAAAAACCTTGATGCCAATTCTAATGCAAAAAAATGCATAGCATGACATTCAATCTCATGTAACTTTCCATGCCAATTAAAAACATAAATGCAATTAATTTAAACATGCACAACAACAGTAAACATATACAGTAGCATTCAATCACATAAAAACACATATTCAAATGCATCATTTTACCCACAACAGATAGCAATAAATAAGATAAACTTCATAGTGAAATGCACAACAATTAACTCAACAGTGAACATAATTAAACATAGTGGTTATGAACACTTATCTTATCAAAATATGCAACCTATTGCATAGGATGAACATTCCACCCAACTATAGACTTTTTGTTCTAGTTCTCAACAACAATTCACCCTCGAGTTGGGGCTTTGAATCCATAAGAAACTGTGGTTCCTAAGGTTGGCTATTGTCCCCTCTCAACAGCTAAATTCCTTCATCCATTCCAATCTGCTAGCTCTATTTCCCCTCAACCCACACAACCCAAGGAATGGGATCCCCTTCTCTTCCATGCAATCCCTCAGGCTATTCACTTCCCTTCAAGGCTCCAACACAAATTAGATAGGAAATCTCTTTGCTAGGAACTCCATAAATCTACAGTTGCACATGAATTCTCTCAAAACAAACTTACTTGCTCACTTTTACACTTTCTTGCTCATAATCTTACTCACATGCCTACAACCTATTTCCCCATGAATTCACAGCTCCAACAAGTTGTTACACATTCCCACTATGGTTTCCTTCAACATTAAGCCCTCAGAACTCTCTTGCTATCCAAAAATATGCATACAAAACTACTCTCTTTTCCCATACAATTTTCCTTCCTTTCCCATGTTTGCTTGACTCTTACTCTTCCCCAAAAGGATTTACTTGACTTTCACACTTCCCTCATGTTTGCTTATACCCAACCCATGCTCTCAATAACTATGTGAGGTTACTTCACACACCAATCCTCTCACATGTATTCAATGATTGGGGCTTGGAAACATTCCAAAGGAAATAGAAGGCTCATAGAATAGATAATTTGGAAGGATTGTTTGGGTTTAATAGGAATGGGTAATTCTCTCTTTGAACACCCCCTATATTATGGAAACTTAACACTGATGTCTATGCCAATGTCTATCTATAGTCGGTGAGTATGATATACAAAGTTTACATATTACATCGTTTGGCCTGCGACCTACATCATATTTACATTACACATCGCTAAAAAGGGGATGTTACAATGCCCCACAAGCATTAAAACCAATCACACATGAATTGATAAATGAACTTGAAAGCGTATAAAAGAGATGTGTTAAGGATGGGTTTTGAAGAATAACACTGTTTAAATAATGCACAAGAAATATGGATGTAATAGGTTCAACCAAAGAGTGCATACATGTACAATCCTAGAGGGGGTTTATGTGGCATCATTAAAGAGCCAAAACATCCTAAAATCATTACGATTCAAAACTAAATTAAATAAAGAACAAGAAACAAGTGAAGGTGGGAAGGGAAATTACATGAAGGGGAGACACTACTTAACACTATTAAAGCTTCTTCAAAACAATCACCTTAAAATGATATATATATATATATATATATATACTTAACACTATTAAATCTTCTTCAAAATAATCAAAAATATATATATATGTGTATATATATGTGGGATGAATTCCTCTATTTTTTATATAATCATTTAAGTAAAATTAATTATATATATATATATATATAAACATAAATCTGGTTGGGATGAACTCTTCTATTTTTTATATAACAATTTAAAAAAAATTGATTGTACAAATAAATTAATAAGCATATTAATAAAACCTTTTCCATTTGATTATACAAATAAATTAATAAATTTAAGTAAAATTAATTATATATACATATATATAAATAAAATTGATTATACAAATAAATTAATGGGCATACTAATAAAACATTTCCCATTTGATTATACAAATAAAATTAAAAGTAATTTGTAAAGAGTAAATTATATATATATATATATATATATATATATATATATATATATATATATATATATATATATGAATAAATTAAGGATAATTCCTCTATTTGCTTGCCCAACCATTTAAGTAAAGGTTATTAAAATTAATAAACATACTAATAAAACCTTTTCCATTTTGATTATATAAATTAATTAATAAATTTGGTTGGGATAAATTCCTTTTTCTTTATTCTTTTATATATAATTTTTTAAATTGATTATATTCTTTTATATATAACTTTTTAAATTGATTATACGAATAAAGTAATAAGCATCACAACAAAAAAATTTCATTGATTACAAATAAATTAATAAATTATGACAATATGACTAGTTTTAAGTATATAGTTGTGATAATAGTAAAAGGATTGATATTAGTAGTTACATGGATAGGAGGTGTGTATGGGGTTTTAAATGTTCAGTGTTTGAGAGAACACTTCATCCTTTCATCGAGGACATAAGAGTTAATATGTGTTGCAAAAGAGTGTTGAGGTTTCTATATAAAAAAGAAGAATGGCAAGTAACCATTAGAGTGGAGAGAGAAGATAATGAATAGAAATGAATAAAATAATAGAAATAGTCGTTGAGTTTAGGTATTCATTAAAGTATTAGAATTAGTCAATCTTTGAGATTAGGTGTTCATGAAAGGTAAATTAATATGATAGATTGAATTTAGATTAAAATTGAGGAATTAAAGTGAACTAATGAAAAAAGTCGTTGAGAATAAGAGATAAAGTATAATAAAAGGGATAAAGTAATAATATGAGGTATTTAATAGAGGGTGATGGGAATGATATAAATTGAGTTTAATAGGATTTTTAATCATCTATCATATCAATTTACCTTTCATGAATACCTAAACTCAAATGGCTAATTCCAATTCTTCAATGAATAATTAATCTCAACGGTTATTTCTGATATTTTATTAATTTCTATTCGTTATATTTTGTCTCCCTCTAGTTACTTACCATTCTTATTCTTTATAAAAAAAAACCTAAGCACTCTTTTGCAACATATTAGCTTCTTTGAAGAGGATAGATATACACATCTTTGCACTTGAGGATTCGGGTATGCTATACTAATAACATCACAAAAGTTCCAATTGTTTGAACCTTGGTTTGTGATTCTATGGTCAATTCTTCGGAATTATGTTAATCTAACCATAGGCCTAGGTGTGAGGGCCTCAAGCCCCTCCCCCACTAGTGAGGTCTCTTTCGGGTTCCCTCAATGCATCATAACGATGCCTCTCTTTCTCGACAAAGGTTTTGTCATGTCAACTTTTGATAGTTGGAGGATAGTGGATTCTTATCAGAGTATTGTCCCATGCAAAATGGATTTCGAGGAGGAGTTTGAGATAGATTATGAGCTAATCATGTTGAGTGAAAGGGAATTCTATTCTTTTGAGGAATTCATCAACAAACGTAAGTGGTTCGAACATCCCTCCATCGCTAATCTAAACAAGGAAGAGAAAAGGGTAAAGTGTATGATCAAGCATGTCAAGGAGTTACTCAAGAGGCCTGAAGATATCTGGTGGGATAGCCTCGATAATGGATACCAGGGTTCTAATCCAAAAAGAAATGACTTGTATCCCTCGTCGAAGGAAGAAGAAAAAGTTTCAATGTCTCAGGAGAGGGATAAGGTTTATGTAGTCAAAGAGAGCCCTGGTACAGTGCACTCCAAAAAGTAGTCCATGTGTATCTGTGCTAAGATAGGCTCAGTTCAAATGGTGGTAGGTAAGGATATATCGATGGAAGACATTACCCATTTCGTGGGTTGGTTCTACGGGAAATCAGCAAGTGAAGCTACTCAGCATCGATGGATGGAACTCCATTGGAAACACTTACTCGGATACACCCCTGAGGCCCACACCCTGGTCAGACGATGGAATTGTTTTACGTTGCGAACAGAAGATGGTAGAAAAGTGTTATTGGGAAAAGAATGGACATGGGGTCCATCATGGTTGATGCAAAAAATTTGGATAGTAGAATTTGATCGAGAAAGAGAACCGATAGCTATGATGCGAGTTTGGGCCATTTTACCCAGGCTTCCCTTAGGGTTTTGGTCCATGGAGGCATTGGTAGCCACAGGGAACAAGTTTGGCACCTTTGTGGGACTGGAACCCAACTAGGCATCAAAGGCAGACCATCATTTGGCTTGGGCACAAATTGAGGTATATATATACAAAGGTCCAGTGGGGAACATGGATTTAGTATTCGGTGATAAGATATGGCACTAGAAAGTAGATTATTGGAAGTTTCCCTTCAGATTCTATGGTTGCCACAAAATTTCCCATGTCCATGCCCAATGCGGTAAAGTGTCGTTGTATATCTAGATTTCCCCTAAACTCTAGAGAAGAAAATTTCCTGTGAGTTAATGCATATATGGGGATCCAAGCTCAGGTGAAGTCAATGGCTCAGAACCAGTCATCTGCTATGGAGGAGAGGCACTCACCATCCAAACCTCACCGAAGGAATCTCAGATCAACTTCTCGACAGGTAAAATTACAACATCCTCCCTTCCTGATTCTTCTCGGTTGTTTTCTAATTATGTCCAAGACTCTCCCCCTTTATGTATTAATTCCATCCCCACCCCTCGATCTGCCCTTGCTATGGCCTCTATGGGGGCGGAGGAAGATAGGCATATGTCTTCCTCCTCGCCTTCACCTGTGATTTCTATCATAATAAATGGAGTAGGGATCTCTCTGGAGGTGTCTCCCCTAGCATCGACCCTTTCCCCCTTCTTCTTCCCAGCTCCCAACCTCATCCCTTTGGAAAATGGGTCTCCCTCTCCCTACTATTCTTCCACCTTTCCCACTCGCGCACTCGAGGGGCCTGGTAAAGGTGACACTAAATATGCAGAGAACAATTTAAGGAGGCTTCTCCTTCTGACCCTTCATCCCACTCCCCCATCCAATCCAAAAGGTATGCTTTGTGTTCTAAAGGTTGTCCTAAGGACATACCTCCCTCCACCGGGTGGGGGGCCTTGCAATGGACCCTCCTCAGACTAATCCAGTGGGAAGGAAATCACATCTCCATAAGGCGCAGGAAAAAGAAGTCGTTAAGATCAGAAAAGGAAGGTTAGCTTCAATTGTCAAGGCCCTTAGAGAGTTCCTTGAACCCTTCCCTCGAAATAATTTTTTCTCTCATTTAATGTAAGGGGGGGCCCAAAAAAAATTTAGCCCTCAAGAGGTTGCTCCTGAGCCTCAAGCCATATATGATCCTTATTGAGGAGACGTTGTGTTCTGGAGAGAAAGCCAGGGAAATTGTTGCGCCCTAGATTAAGAATTGGTATTTCTATGATATTGATGACAAAGGTCAGTCAAGGGGATTATTGACAAGGTAGAGCCCTAATTGTAAATCCATAGCCTCTTATTCTTTTCGGTCTACAATCTCAGTCAAATTGAAGGTTAAGGACTCTAATTTTTCATTTATGGTGGTAAATGTATACATGCCTTATGTTGATAGAATCTCGTACTGGGAAGATTTTAGAACTGCATATGTTTTTAGTGATCCTCTCACAATGGTTGGGGGTGACATGAATTTCTCTCTTTCCTTGTGTGAATTATGGGGAAATGATCCCAAGGTAGACAATTAGAGAGCTTATTTTCACAATTTGTTGGACAAAATCCATTTAATAGATATTGAACTAGTTAAGTTGTCTCCAACATGGTCCACCTTTAGAATAGGAAAATATGAAATAGCAAAAAGGCTTGACAGATTTCTAGCGTCAGAGACTTTTCTGGTGTCCGGTTTATGTTTCAAATCTTCGGTAGGGGAACGAGGAATATCCAACCATCACCCAATCATCCTCCAATGGAAGTCAGGAAAGGAAGAGCCTCTAGCGCCCCTAAATATAAGTTGGGTATGGTTGGAAGAAGAAGATATCAAAGAAATGGTAACCTCATCGTGGAAGAGGCTAGACCCTGTGAAGCCAAACCATCTAATGGCACAATTTGCAGTGACCTTGTCAAGGATCAAAAGTGCTACCAAACAATGGTTACAAATCTATAAGGATTGTAACCAAATAAATCTAAGAGAGATAGAAGAGAGGTTTACTCTGCTCTTCAAATAATTGATGAGGGTCCCCTCGGCCCAAACCAGCTAGTAGAGCTCAAAGATCTGGAGGATCTCAAACTTTCATGGTTAGAGAAAGAGGAGCATTCATGGCGCCTTAAAAGCATGGTGGTGTGGCTGTAGGTTGGGGACAACAACATTAATTACTTTCATTAGTTCACAATTTTTAGAAGAAACATTAACGTAATTTGGGATATCAAGGACAAAGAGAATCGAGTGGTTGGCTCATTGAAAGAAAAGTTAGAAGTGGGGGCAAATCTTTTTGAGAATCTCTTCAAAGCCCCTGAAGGATGCTCTATTTAGGAAATATTGAAATTCACTTCTATATTTCCAGCGGTTTTCTCTGAAGAGATGAACAATGCTCTCAATGAGGAAGTGTTGGAGGCATAAATCCTAGTTGCCCTCTCTTCTATGCAAAATGGTAAGATCCCGGGTCTCGATGGATTTACAGTTGAGTTATTTAATAGATTCTTTGAAACTATAAAGGAGGATCTTTTATTAATGGTCAGAGAGTCTCAAAGAAACAGAAAAATGATAGGGTCCTTCAACTCCACATTTATAAGTATTATTCCAAAGAAACAAGAGGGAGAGACCTTTGGGGACTTTAAACCCATATCCTCTTATAATGTGATCTACAAAATAATAACTAAGATTATTGTGAGGCGTTTGAAGCCTATCTTGAGTGAGATCATAAGAGAGGAACAATTTGGATTCCTTCAAAATAGAAAAATCCATGATCACGGTTCTGCGGTATCCCAAGAGGTTTTCATTTAGTCAGTAAAGAGAGCTATCTTGGCTAGAATATGCCAAAGGCCTATGATAAAGTTAAATGGACTTTCCTTCACATGATTCTCCTTCAGATGAGGATGTCACTTAAAACAGTAAACTGGATAATGGAATTCCTTCAGGGTGCTTCGCTCATGGTTCTAATCAATGGGTCCCCCTCTCGTTTCTTCAAAGCCTCGAGGGGATAGGCAAGGATGTCCATTATCCACCTTCCTCTTCCTAGTTATTGTTAAATCACTGAGCATAATGATCAAGGAATCTAGAATCAATGGGGTTCTGAGAGGTATCTCGGTCTAAGAGACAGAAGTGGTTTCTCACTTAATATTTGTTGATGACATTTTCTATTGCATTTACAGATCATGACAAGACCACACATTTAAATGCATTTTAGATTTGTATTGTTGAGTGACGGGTATGGAAATAAACCTTGAAAAATCTTGCCTTATTTTTTATAACTGATAGGACAATTAAATTAATATCCTTCAAAATATCATCCCAGCTCCAAGGAAAAATCTGGAGGATGGTTTTAAGTATTTAGGCTTCTTCCTAAAGCTTGACAACTACAAGACGGTGGATTGGGAATGGCTTATGAAAAAGAAAGAAGCTAGAGTTTTGTTCTGGGTAAACATACTTCTCTAGAGAGGAGGGAGGCTTGTCCTTCTAAAAGCAGTTTTGGAGAGCATTCCAATTTACTGGAACTCCATCATTGCCATCCCCAAAGGAACTCTTACAAAGATTCATAAGTTGAGTTTTCAATACCTTTGGTTTGGATAGAAAATAAATCGAGGGATCCTTCTAGCAAAATGGTCTTCAATAGCATCCCCCAATGACTTGGGGGAATGGGGCTTAAAAGGAATCCATTCATTTTCTCGAGCTCTGATTGGAAGAAACCTTTGGAGATTAAAATTGGGAAACTCTCTCTGGTCTTAGGTAATGAAATCAAAATACTTGGCCAATTTGACCATCGTGGACTAGTTTAGAATCCCACAAAAATAGTCTAAAGGATGAATTGTGTGGAAGGCCTTGGTATAAGATTTTCCTCTGGTAGGTGGTCGATGTGTGGAATATGGGGTCTGGAGGAGGTATCTCACAGAAGATCCCTTGTTGGGAGCGGGAAATGACTTTAAACTTTTAGATCCTCTAATTCAAACACTAAGAGACCATAACATATATACGATGAGTGATGCACGAACAAGATATCCCTGGCCAAGAGGAAGATGTGGATGGAAATTTGTGGACTCTATTGGATTAACTGGTGGGTAGACGAGGAACGAAATAATTTTGTGGGACTCTTATGTACAAATTTTGTTATACTTGATGATCAGATCTCTGACTCCCTTTGTTGGTTGAAAAACCCGAAGGATGGATCCTTCACCGCCTGACTAGGATACAAAGCATGGCGTGAAGGATGGTTTGAAGGTCCCAAGAAATGGTGGTGGGGTCTGATTTGGAAAATCAGAGCTCCACTCAAATGCAAAATCACTCTATGGTTAGCTTTAAATAATAAATTACTTACATGGGATAATGGTATCAAAAGGGGTTGATGCATGCCAAACCATTGTCCTTTTTGCAAATCCAATTCGAAATCCATTACTCACTTATTTATTCGTTGTCCCTATGCAATCCAGGTCATGAAGTTGGTCACGGAAAAGTTGAATGCAAAATCAGATTGGAATAAGTACAATTTGGAAGAATGCTTCAAGGATTGGATTTAAGACAAATTAGTCAATCTCTATGTAGGTTTACCATGCATATTGGTCTCCAATCTTTGGTGGGACGGAAATAACAATACTTTTGAGGATAAATTCATTCCCCCATAATTAACAGCAACAATTACTCTAAATTTAGCAACATAATTCAAAGAAGAAATGAAGGCAAAGAACCCCAGGAATTCTCTACTTCATGCAATTGATTACGAAATAACATGGAGGTATTTCGACGGAGCTTGTCAGGGTCATCCACCTATGTGCGGGGTCGGTGTTATGATGTACATCAATCATAATCATTACTTGTTTATCAGGTATACGCCAGGAGTAGGTACAAATAATAGAGAAAAATTCATTGTGATATGGACCTTATTGGAGATGGCAATAAAAGAAGACATCAAAAATCTTCAGTTGATGGGTGACTCAAAGCTTGTCGTCAATTGGGCTAGGCAGAAAAATGCGGCACAATATATCAAATTGCACCCAATTATGAGGGACATTAAATTTGTCTTTCAATCTTTTGAATGGTTATCATTCCACCATATTCAATGTGAGATAAATGTAAAGGCATATGGACTCTTGAAAGAGGTCCTCTCCCTGCCTGTGGGGCCATGTGGATACTATGAATTTACAGAAGGGGAAGAAATAAAACAATGGATTGTTACAGTGAATACAAAAAAATTGTAAAATGTTTTTTAAACAGACATAGTAAGGGATAGTTAGTGATAGTATTGTAAGTAAGGACATGTATAGTTGAAATCTGATTTGTAGATGTGTTTTGAATTGGGTCTGTCTCAAGGCCACTGATATGAATTTGGAGCGTGTATATTCAGCCTTCTTCTTTGAAATATAAAAGTTTTTTTTTTTCAAGGGAAAAAAACATGTCTTCTTATGTCCCTCATGATGGGTTGAGTGTCCACTCCAAAGCGTTGGATGTATTTCAAAATCCCATACACATTTATTATCCAAAAAATTACTAACATTATGACTAATTGTATAACCCTACATACTAAATAAATGATTATTTACATGTTCTACAATAAATAATAAATTTCATTTCATTTTAATTTAATTTTTATAATAAATATTTTTTAAATTTTATATAAAATAAATTTATTATAAAGTAATATAAAAATTATGAATATTTACAATTTAATTTTGTTAAACAAATTTAATTAAACAATTATGTAAACATTCTAAATTTATTAAGTATATTCATTTATACTATTGTAACCATCTTAAACTCTCAGTCCCTACGCTACACACTCTCTCTCTCTCTCTCTTTACACACACACACACACACACACACACATATATATATATATATATATATATATATATATATATCCTGCTTTGGTTTTCTCTTTGTTTAATGTGAATTCTTGAAATATGAAAAAATTTAATTACCATTTTAAATTAGTCTAGCTTGTTTTATGTTTTTGTTCCTTTTTAGGTATTTTCATTGATATTTGCACGAAATCCAAATTATTGGATATGCATATTTGATTTGAGTGGTTAATTCTATATAATTAAAGTGCTCAGGAGTTTTTCAATACGTTGAATCCATTTACTACGCATTCAAAATGCAATTTAAAGAACAAAAATTTGGTTCATGCGGTTGTGAATTCCAATGAAAAGAACAAAAATGTAGAGCAGGTTAGACAGCATGGCACGGTCTTGAAATATGAAAAAGTTTTAATTACCATTTTAAATTCTCTATTCCTTTACAATTGATACACATAACAATATTCACCCGCATCGGGTGTTAGGGAAGTGTTGCAGGCTTCATGCACCGCCACGACATCCCCCTACACCTAGCGGCATAGTACAACCTCACGACAATAATGTTGCCACCTCTCCGGACTCTTGTTAGTATGGTTAATTCGTCCCTCCCGTTAATTTTTACTCCACACATGGGGATTATTACATTCAGTCATGGGTTCATTACTCTAGCCACTCTCATGATTTCAGAGCATTTACAGAGAGTAATGGCGTCATCTAATGCCATCACTCCCCACTCCATACTCCATTGGATAGACTATTTCAACGCTCCTCCTCACCCAAATAGGCATAAGTATTGGTCTCTCTCATGTCTTACCTCTGATCTGAATCATCTCTGCCTCACCTCTGCGTCGTGTCATTACCTATCTGGTCCTGTTTATTTTCCCACTTTCGTAATTCTCACCTCCACCATGTCGCACGGGGGGGCAGAGACAAAGGGATCGCAGTCGAAGAGGTGGTGTAATTGAGCGCACTACCCATGCCACAATCACCCTTACCACCAAGGATTATGAAGCCCACACCCCTCTGCATATTCGAGAGGAGCTTGACCTCACTGAGGCCGATGCCCGTGTCCTCCATAGGTTCATCGACCATGCTATAGTTGAAACCTAGTTTGAGCAGTGGATTCCAAACCCAAGCTCTTACAGAGAATGTGCCACACTCTACACCAAAATAGTAGACTTATATTGGTTGCTTAAAACAATCATGGGGAAAGTGCTTGTTGATCACAGTGAGGCACATGAGGAGATATTTCTGCAAATGGACGAGATACAAATGGATCTTTTGAAGATGAACAAGAAAATTGACAGACTCTTAAGCGTGAATGTGGATGGTGTTGGCCCAAGTCATAGCTCGAGTGTTGGTTCACATGCTGCATAGCACCCTCTCGAGGTGCCTCCAAGTCCAATTCACTAGAATTCATGATTTTGATTATGTATTTTTTTCTCTCTAGTCAAGGGGGAGCAGGGTGATAGCCCAACCAACGTATAGTCATAGACAAAATCTTAGGTTTATTATGCACAAACTCGCAAACAATGTTTATGGAAAAATGTCTCTAGTTTTATTTTTTTTTGCTCTCAAAGCCTGTCACGACAAACCAAATTTGTTATTTTATACTTGGTCAGGTTTCCCAAGTGACCAACCAAACATTACTATGTATAACCTCTTCTTTTTCATGCAATAAAAATTGTAATAGATATTAATAAAAAAAATACACATAACAATATTTATATTTTATTATTCTATCATATTAACATGTTATTAAGCCAAAGTACATCCCAATGACAATGGGCTGCATTTAATAGGTTTAGTTCTTATCGTTTTCTATAGGCGAAAATAATGCCTAGAATATTCTTAATTAGATCATAATAAATGAATGGCTGATTTCTGCATCCACCATTAAGTTTAATTTTATTTATAAAGACTATCCGTTTATATGTTTGCGCATTTATCGTGTTTAAAATTGTGTGTTCACTAACTTATATGCCCACGCATCTACTGATTAAAAATATATCAAGGTATTAAGGTGTACGTTTGTTCGGGCATCACCAGCGGTCGCCGGTCGAAAAATTGCGGTCGTGTAAGCATGCTTTAGAAGGCGTTCTGTAATGAGTTAGCGGTATGCTAGTTCATAATCTATCATAACAAGTTTTTCCTCTATTTAAGATGAATTCTTTAAATATGAAAAAGTATTGAGAAGTATGCATTTAAATTCTTGAAAATGCAATTTTTTTCATCTGTTAATGTGAATTCTTGGGGAATATGAAAAGTGTTAGTCCATTTAATTCTTGGAAATACGAAAAGGTGTTCATTACCAAATTCTCTATTCCTTTACAAATGATACACATAACTATATTTATTTTTAGTTATTCTCTAACATGTTTATCTTTTTTTTTAGATTATTGTAGGTTTTACAAGTTAACTATAATAGTGAGCGGGATGTTGTAACATATGAAATTATGAAAAGTTAATCTTTTTCAGTGTGTAGGTTTTTACAAGTTAACTATAATAGTGAGCGGGATGTTGTAACATATGAAATTATGAAAAGTTATAAGATTAATTGTTTTTTTGAGTTTTAAAATTTTTAATTTAACTTTTCATTAATTTGCCTTAATTGTTTTTTATTTAATTTAAAGTGAATTATTAAAAATGAAAAAGTATAATGGTTATTTAATATAAATTCTAAAAATATTAAAAATATTATATTTATATATATAAGGGTTAGCTCAAGTGGTTATGATCCAGGCGTGAAGCTATCCCCAGTGGAGGAGGGTACGGGTTTGAATATCTTGTGTCTCCTTGGGGTTAGGTCTGTTATTTGTAAGGGCGACAGTTTACCTCATTTACCATCCACGAAGTGGGGAAGTATTTGGGGGTTTCTCGTGTTGAATTCTGAGAAAAAAATGTATGTGTATTTAATTTTGAAATTTTTAATGTAGTATTATAACTCTTTTTTAAAATCAAAACTAGGAAATATTGTATTAAAAAAGATGTAGCATAATTAATAGCAAGTATATAAATTGTACCGATATAGATTTTCAAGTAAAATTGGCAACTCTCACAAGGCACATAAGAGAGTTTGCAAATGTTTATAATTATTACATCCTAGTTGTTCTTGTAGGTAAACCACTTAATAAAAACTCTCAGTGTTCTAATAACTTTAAAAAACATAAAGACTAGTGGAACGCATGATGATTATTGGCATCCTCCTGACCTACGTTGGAGGTAAGAGAATTTTGTTGTTCAAGTCCATGTCATCTTTCATTTGATGAATTGTATCCTCCTCTTTGAAGTCTCTCTAAGCAGAACTGATTGACATCATTTGGTTTGAGGGTATGGAGTGTGAATATTTTCTAAGATTAATAACCAGGTTCTTGATCATTATACACTCTACTTCCAAAAAATCTAATTTTTTCCTTTGTTGGACCATAAGATTTATAATTGTTGCATTTTATGTAGCACATTGTTGTTCATTTCTGTGGACATTGGAGGTCACCAATGACAGAGAGGTTCTATTACATTGGATGGACTATTTGTGTCTTCAAAGAGTTCTTTGAGTCTCCTAAACATCCATATAATCCACGAATTATGAACTCAGAACAAAAATCATTGAGGGTGGCGGAGTCGAATTGGAAACAAAGTTAATTCCAACATGCATAGAAGGTTCAAAACTCCATGGGCCAAGAAGGAAAATCACTAGGAAATTGCACTCCAAATATTTTTGAAACTTAGATTGGGAAGTCCAAAAGACCCAATCCCAAGCATAACCAGAATGACATATCCAAGACCCTTAAAACCAGTGCACATAGTAAAAGAGTATGTTTTCTAGTTCTATACAAAGAGCCAAAGGGGTGGGTGTAATGAGGGAACAAAGGGAAACATCACAAGAAAGATTTATTCTGATCTAGATTTAGAACCCAAACCAAGTTCTAGATATCGAAATCATAATGCAATCCAACAACCAAATAAATCTTCACTAGGACACTAGACTCCAAAGATTTTTGGAACCTAGATTGGGAAGTACAAAAGACCCAATCCCAAGCATTGTAGATCTTAACCTTGTACAATTAATTACTACAAATAGATTCTTAATAATAATAGAAATGATACAATGGCACACACTCACATTACACATATATTTTACCCTGGAAACCCAAATATATATATGTCCATTAGATGTAGCTTGGGTGGTTGGGAGGAATTATTGTTACTTTCCCCACCCAGGTTCAATTCCTTGTGAGTGACATGTTGTACCCTTAAATGTGTAATGTTCTTGACTTGGCTAGTCTAGGAAACACTGCTAATGTGTGTGTAGGATCAAAGGTTTACAACATATAAATGATCATACAAACAATAAACGTGACAAAGGACTTAAAAGTTGTATTATGATATCTCTATGGATTACAAAATGGTCGAATGTGGCTGAATAAACTGACAATACTTGACTAGATCAACAGACAAAGGATCTTAGCCGAAATACAAATAAGCAACTGTGGTTGAATAAAATAACAACACTCGGCTAGATCAAAAGACAAAAGGATCTTAGTCGGAATACGAATAAGTAACTAAAAGATAGTACCCGGAATATGGGAGCAATGTGGAATCAATGAAGAATGATGGAAGACCTAGATGATCTTCCCAGTGACTAGGGTGTGTCTTTCAACACCGAAATCATCCAACTGGTGTCTTCCTCCTGGAATACACTGAACTGTCTCTCCTGAGATGCGCCTCTTCTCCTCAATGACAAGTCATAATCTGCATAATAATGAATTAGGTCGTTGACCCTTCCTTTATAGCTTTCCAAAACCCTAAATCATGTTGAAACCCTAATTCACTGTTG
>SNQJ01S0198699.1:0-17151 GCA_010110895.2 Picea sitchensis
CTATGGATGTTTGTCATCTATTGCTGGGTAGACCATGGCAATATGACAGGAATGTGATTCATGACGGGAGAATGAACACATACACCCTGGAGAAGAATGGGAGGACTCACATGTTGCTTCCAATTAAGGATAAGGAGGTGAAGACGGAAGTAAGAAACACAGTACTTCTCATGAGTGGGAAGGAACTTCTTATAGAGGTTAAGAAGAAGGAGGATCCGCAATTCATAGTGGTCAGGAAACCGAAGATTGTTTTGACCAACACAAGGGTGGATGATTTACCAGAAGAGGTTCAGGAACTGCTGGAAGAGTTCGGTGATATAGTAGTGGACGAATTACCTCGTTCGTTTCCATCAATCAGAAGTGTGAGTCACCATGTTGATCTCATACCAGGAGCTAGTTTTCCAAATAAGGCCGCATACAGATTGACGCCGCAAGAGAATGAAGAGGTCAAAAGACAAGTTCAAGAGATGTTGGACAAAGGTTTAGTCAGAGAAATCTTGAGTCCATGTGTTGTTCCAACAGTACTCAGTCCGAAGAAAGATGGAGACTGGAGGATGTGTACTGAATCGAGAGCCAAGATAACCATCAGCTACAGATTTCCATTGCCAAGGATGGATGATCTGATGGATTTCTTGAGTGGAGCAAAGTATTTCTCAAAGATTGATTTGAAAAGTGGTTATCATCAAATCCGCATGAGAGAAGGTGATGAGCGAAAGACAACATTCAAAACCAATGAAGGGTTGTATGAATGGCTTGTTATGCCATTTGTCTTAACAAATGCGCTAAGTACCTTCATGAGGTTGATGAACGAAGTCCTGAAGGAGTTCATCGGAAAATTTGTTATCATATATTTGGATGACATACTGGTTTTCAGTAAAACAGTGGCAGAGCATCTGAAGCATTTGGCTACAATGATGAAAAGGTTACAGCAGGAGAAGCTGTTGATAAACATGAAGAAATCCTCATTCATGAAGACAGAGCACATTTACTTGGGATTTTTTATTTCAGCAAATGAGTTGAAGATGGATCTAGATAAGGTGGAGGTAATCAAGAATTGGCCATCACCGAAGGATATCTTTGAGGTGAGAAGTTTTCACGGATTAGATAGTTTCTACCAGAAGTTAATCAGGAATTTCAATGGAATTAGTGCAACGATGATGGATACAGTGAAGAAAAGACACAAGTCTTTTCACTAGATAGAAGAGGTTGAAAGGAGTTTTAATCTATTGAAGAGGAAGATCACATAACAACCAGTTTTGGTGTTGCCGGATTTCCGAAAGACATTTCAGGTGAAATGTGATGCAAGTGGGTTTGCAATCGGGGCAGTCTTGAGTCAGGAAGACAGACCGATAGCATATTTCAGCGAGAATCTGAATGAAGCGAAAGTGAAATACTCCACTTATGATAATGAGTTTTATGCTATTATACATGCATTAAAGAAATGGAGGCATTACTTGATTCCGAAAGAATTTGTCTTATACAGTGACAATCATGCATTGCAGTTTGTGACTCAACAGGAAAAGTTGAATCAAAGACATGTCAAATGGGTTGAGTATATGCAGAATTTCACTTTTGTGATTAAACATATTTCTGGTACTACTAACAAAGTTGTTGATGCTTTGAGCAGGAAGTGTTTGCTATTGCAGGAGTTTGAAGTCAAAATGTTGGGTTTTGATGACCTTAGGGACATGTATGTAGATGATCAGGATTTTAGAGAGGCGTATGAAGAAACCGAGAATCCAATTCTTAGGGATAGAAGCCAATGGACAGAATACATGATCCAAGAAGGATTACTGTTCAAAGGTAATCAACTGTGTATTCCGAAATGCTCCATGAGGGAGAATCCGCTGAAGGAGAAACATAGTGGAGGATTGGCAGGACACTTTGGCCATGACAAGACATTCACGGAGTTGAATGAGTTATATTTTTGGCTGGGAATGCGAGCATATGTCAATAGATTCTTGGAAAGATGCAGAATTTTCCAGCATTCGAAGGGAAGGAAACAGAATGCGGGGTTTTATCAACCATTGCCCATACCTGAGAGGTCGTGGGCTGCAATCAACATGGATTTCATATTGGGGTTGCCAAGAATGAAAAGAGGTTTTGATTCAATCTTTGTGGTGGTAGATATATTTTCCAAGATGGCACACTTCATCCCATGTCAGAAAACCGGTGACGCAACTCACATTACGAATCTGTTTTTCAAAGAATTCATTTGACTTCACGGTTTTCCAAGGAGTATAGTTTCGGATCGAGACACTAAGTTCATAGGGAACTTTTGGAGGACCTTATGGAAGAAGTTGGGAACTAACTTGTCATTTAGTTTGGCTTATCATCCTCAGATGGATGGACAGACAAAAGTGGTGAACAAAAGTCTGGGAGACTTGTTGAGAAGCCTGGTGACAGAACACCACAGCCAGTGGGACCACATATTACCATAGTTAGAGTTTGCTTATAACGACTCAGTTAACAGGAGCACAGGGCAGAGTCGATTTTAGATTGTCTATGGCATGCAGCCGAGGGGAATTTCTGAACTGAGAGATTCAGAATAGACTGCGACTAGGAGCGCTAGTGCAGAAGATTTCGTAGAGACGATGAAAGAACTTCACAGCCAGGTGAAGGAGCGACTATAGAATTCAAGCCAGGAATATAAGTGCAGAGAAGACCAACACATGAGACAACTTTAGTTTAAGGTTNAGAATAGGAAATGAGCAGCCAGTGATCCAGTGGACAAAGAAGATGCCAATTGCAAATAAGCCGCAGATGGAGCGCACACTGGATAAAAAAGTAAGCAAGAAGACCAGGAGGAAAGAATACTTTGAATATTTGGTCAAATGGAAGGGCCATCCAGTTGAAGATGCCAACTGGGAGAACGAAGCAGAGATCCAGAAGCATGGACAGATCGTGCGTGAGCTCATGGATAGGAGCCCATGAATTTTTTTTGAGCCAGGGAGTATGATGCATGAGCATCTCAAGCTAGCCAGCGCAGGAGCAAAAGACATCTGGACAAGCGCCAACACAAATTTTGAAATTACCTTGAAATTGATGCACCATCTTAAATAAGATAATTAAGAAGGGGCGCACTTGTATAATGTAAATGGACCTTGAGAGGCTTTCTCTCGTCCTTAGTAGGTAGAAGGCATTTATGGTAGTTAATGAAAAGTAGATAGAATTCAATTCTAGATTAGACAGTTTTAGAGTGCAAGAGGGAAACGGGATATAGACACCCTCATTGTGTATTGTAGCATTAGCATGAAAATTATTAAGAAGAGCATAGAGGAGAAGCAGAGAGCTGTGTAGCAGAATCCATGTACAAAAGTTATGAATTAATACAAAGAAAAATGTGATTTAGACTCATGGTGTTCATATATTCTCTGTGTATGCATCTTTGAATGTTATTCTCTTGAATGTTTTACTCTTTCTGTCATGCAATTTATTTTATGCTATGTATGAATGATTTCTTGTTGAATGTTTGAAATCTGAGAGGAAAGGGTAATGGAATTAGTTTCAATTGTTTCTCTATTTGAGCAAGAGTTCCTGCAAGGAGTGCAGTTGAATCATCCGCAAGGAGTGCGTTGACAAGGTGTTCAGAGGTTTGTCTTTGAAAGCTCATGAGAGATAGATTTTGTTCTCACTCCCACAAAAGTGCAGTCAGGCACAGGATCCATGTAAGGAGTGCGCAGGCTGAGTGAAGTCTCAGAGTTTCGAATCTGAGTGAAGCATTAAAGGACTGCTGCTATAGGTGTGCGTAGAGTCAAAGGACTTCACCACTTAGGAAGTGCTTACAACTCTACCACAAGGAGTGCGTGCAAGGGACTTTCTAAAAAAGTTCAGAGTTGGAAAAGGTTCAAAAGGATTTGAATCCTTCGAAGTGTTCAAAGGAAAGCGTATCAATGTCGGACCGCAGGAGGACGAGCTCTCAGAAGAAGAGACGGACGGTCGGAATTCTCGGTGGAGAATCCGCGAAGTCCCGTGAGTCGTCAGATCTCACAGAGAAGCAGGGGAGTTACGGCGAAAGCGTCGAAACGTTCTAAGCTCAGAAGGAGTAGGACCGTGGATCCAAGCCACAAGGGCCGTTGGATTTACACATTGATGCTTGCATCGGGTTTTCATGGGTGGAAGTCCCGTAAACCTTGCAACGGGAGTCGCGATATTCCGAACTGTGAAATCCCGAAGGCCAAGAGAACGGCGTGGGATCACAGGAGTCAGCGAGGCGGACAGGTGGCACACTACTTCGTAGAATCGTGGAGTAAAGTTCCGAAACATTTTCATTAGAATTCGCGATATTGCGAAGTCTGAAGTGTTGATGAAGTGAAGTGGCGTTGAAAGGTCAAAGCTCGCGAGTGTATCGGAGTTTCGGAAAATCGGGTTTCAAAAATCGTGGGAGAAAGTTACTCGACACCGCGATCGCTGAAATCGCGATAAGAAAAATCCCGAAAAAGAAAGAGGAAAGGTCAACGTTGACTGTTTCGGGTTTTGGGGATTCGAGAGACCAATGCTTGACCACTGGATTCATGAAGTTGCGAAGTCCGATCTCCCAAGAGCAAAGAGGGGATCCCGTGAGAGTTTGTTGTGGGTGCAGATTTGTTGATAGGGAAACAAAAGAGCCGTTTAGAGTTCTTCGGGCCAGTTGTAAAGGAAAGATCTTGTGTTTACGTGGGCCCTTCCGACCTGTGGGTTGTGGGGAGGGAGCGTGCGTTGACGATCATCAAGGTCCAAGAAATCCACATTGTTAGAAGCCTTCGAAGAGGCAAGTCAAATCGAGAAATATATTCTCAGCTTAAAAGACAATACTGACAACGAGATAGAGACCAGTTCATTGTCCAAGAAGAAAATCAAAATCCTTCCTAGACCTCCCCAAAACAAAGCTCAACCAGAGAGTTTGGATCTAGAAAACTTAGAGAAAGTCGTTTAGAATTTTTCCAATCNACAAACCCCCTTTTAGGAAGCCTTTTCCCACAAACCGACCTAACTCAAATTCTAAAGGCCTAAATCTAGAAAGCTTACAATTTGTTATTCAAACAATCCTAGAAGCACATGATAACTTGATTCCTCCCGAGAATCCTGAAGAAGTATCTGAACAAGAGACAGTAGAAGAAGATGAATCCTCTCCAAACATTTTCAGACATTTTTCGGATAGCATTTTTCAAGCTAATTTCAAAACAGTGCATCCTTACAATACCAGGAGCAAGACAACAAATAAGTCTTCTTCTGAAATTGCGACTACTGTGCCTCCAAAACAGTCTAAATCAATTGAGAATAAACAGAATTTGGCAAACCCAAGTTTAGATTATGATTTGATTGAGGATCTAAAAAAATTTAGGGCTAACATTTCTGTTTACAAATTATTAAAATTCCCTTTTCTTTTGCAAAAGATGTTGCAGAATATTGCGGAAAACAACAAAAAAAACAATCCGAACAACAACAAAGGTGTTGAAAATAGCCCCAAAACTCCTGAGAAGGCCTCCGCCAAGACGACATCCAAACCTCATAATAAAAGAGACCTTCCTATAAATAGTGTAACAAATGTAGATACACTAGTTTCAGGGGCTGCGATTAAGAAACAACAAACTTCTACTGTTAATACTCGCAGAAATGTCCCTCCCTTTTCGTTAACTTTTGAAATTTTCAATAGGAATGTACATAACTATATGGTATATTCAGGTGCATCATCTAACGTAATGCCTTGGTCTATATATCAAAAAATTAATGCCAAAGTTCAACCGTCCAGCTTGATCGAACTAGTGTTAAAGTGATAGGCGAATTAAAAAATGTGCTTATCAGATTATCATCTAATCCTAAAGTCCATCAGGTGATTGATATCATTGTTGTAGATATCCCAGAAGTATATGGTTTTTTTTTAAGTAGGGATTGGTCAGAACAATTACATGGCTATTTTGCAATGGATTGGTCTCACTTGTGGTTGCCCAAGAATGGAATGCCTAACAGAATCAAGGTAAATCGTGAACGTTATCTTAAGTTCACGGTAACTGATTTAAATGATCCCAATGAAACATTCACCGCTTCTGCCAATTCGCCTGAAATACAGGGGATGGACATTTTTTTGGGAAATTTCATGGCTGAAACTTCTACCATCACTGACTCGGAACAACAATCTTAAATTATGACATGCACATAGTCAACATCCTTCTCTCAGTGGTCACATGCATCTGACGAAAATCAAATATGGTCTCTTTACTTCGATGGGTCAAAATATAAGGAAGGAGCTGGTGCAGGGTGTGTGCTCATCGATCCAGCAGGTAACAAGACTTTGATTGCTTTCCAGTTAGAATTCGAATGTACAAACAACACGACCGAATATGAGGCACCCCTGCAAGGTCTTAGAAAAGCACTAGATTTGAACATTCAAAATTTGACTGTCTTTGGTGATTCAAAAATCGTGGTTAGACAGGTAAATAATTCTATCCACTGTTTATCTCCGCACCTTAAAAGCTATCAGATTGAGGTATGGAATTGGATGAACAAGTTTTCTGCTTTTAACATAATTTCTATTCCTAGATTAAATAATTCTGAGGCCGATTTGTTAGCTAATGTTGCCTCAAAACTTTTTCCTACAGAAGGCCTATCTCCAAATGCATTTTCCGTCGAATTGTTGTTCATACCGTCCTTTCCGGACAACATCACGAATTTGAGAGTCTTCAATGACGATCAACATATCATCATTTTTTTTCATATGGAAGAAACGTTCGAGGGAGCAGTGATCGACGAAGGTACCCATGATGAAAATCTTCGCGACTTTACGGTAATACCCGATCCAAGATCCCCAGAATCTACATTAGACATGGTAAACTCTTTCCCGAAATCTGTGGTTAGGTTAGAACAATTTTATGATCTTCACGATAAGTTCATAAAATCAGTGAATTGTAAAATGAATAGTTCTTCCTTGACACATGAAAAAATAAATTTGGGAACTAAAGATAACCGATAGTGCATCAATTTATGGTTGGGGTGTTCTGAGCAAGAAAAGGTAGCATTTATTAAGTTGTTTAAGGAATTCAAAGATGTTTTTTCCTGGACATACGATGACCTAAACACCTCTGATCCTAACATCATACAACACATTATTCCCATGAAACCCCAGACCCAACCTTTTCAACACAAGTTAAGGAAGATGCAACCAAAAATCAAACCAACAGTCAAGAAGGAATTAAATAAACTCCTGAATGCTAAAATAATCTTCCCGGTAAGGCACACACAATGGGTCTCTAATCTTGTCCTTGTCAGAAAGAAGAGTGGTGAAATCAGACTATGTGTCGATTTTCGAAATCTTAACCGAGCGTTTGATAAAGACAACTACCCTCTCCCTCCCATGGAGCAGATCATTCAACAAGTATCTGGCTCTGAAAGATTATCCTTGTTGGATGGTTTTTTCGGGTATAACCAAGTCCTTATGTCTCCCCCAGACCAACTCAAAACTACTTTCTGTACCCCAGGGGGCACCTACGCTTATAGAAAGATGCCCTTTGGGCTCATAAACTCTAATGCCACTTTTCAGAGAACGATGGATATCGCTTTCCGTGGCTTAATCAATCAATCTGTAGTAGTTTACTTGGATGACGTCACTATCTTCTAAAAAAATAGAGGAGATCATCTAGCTCATTTAAGATCTGTTCTACAGCGACGTCGTAAGTACGACATTTCTTTAAATCCTAAAAAATCTGTCTTCGTAGTAGAACAAGGTAAGCTCCTTAGATTCATTGTATCAAATGAAGGGATGATTATGGACCCTGAAAGGAACCAAGTCATTTCGAAACTCCCCCCTCCCTCGTCAAAAAAGTCCATGCAATATTTCTTAGGAAAGATAAACTTTGTTAGGAGATTTGTCCCCAGCTTTTCAGAAATGGTGAGACCACTACAAAACTTAATAAAAAAAGATGTACAGTACCATTGGGGACCTTTAGAAAGTCAGGATTTTGATTCAATAAAAAAGGCCATAATAGACGCTCCTTCTCTAATGAGCCCTGATTTTTCGNTCAAACCAACAGTCAAGAAGGAATTAAATAAACTCCTGAATGCTAAAATAATCTTCCCGGTAAGGCACACACAATGGGTCTCTAATCTTGTCCTTGTCAGAAAGAAGAGTGGTGAAATCAGACTATGTGTCGATTTTCGAAATCTTAACCGAGCGTTTGATAAAGACAACTACCCTCTCCCTCCCATGGAGCAGATCATTCAACAAGTATCTGGCTCTGAAAGATTATCCTTGTTGGATGGTTTTTTCGGGTATAACCAAGTCCTTATGTCTCCCCCAGACCAACTCAAAACTACTTTCTGTACCCCAGGGGGCACCTACGCTTATAGAAAGATGCCCTTTGGGCTCATAAACTCTAATGCCACTTTTCAGAGAACGATGGATATCGCTTTCCGTGGCTTAATCAATCAATCTGTAGTAGTTTACTTGGATGACGTCACTATCTTCTAAAAAAATAGAGGAGATCATCTAGCTCATTTAAGATCTGTTCTACAGCGACGTCGTAAGTACGACATTTCTTTAAATCCTAAAAAATCTGTCTTCGTAGTAGAACAAGGTAAGCTCCTTAGATTCATTGTATCAAATGAAGGGATGATTATGGACCCTGAAAGGAACCAAGTCATTTCGAAACTCCCCCCTCCCTCGTCAAAAAAGTCCATGCAATATTTCTTAGGAAAGATAAACTTTGTTAGGAGATTTGTCCCCAGCTTTTCAGAAATGGTGAGACCACTACAAAACTTAATAAAAAAAGATGTACAGTACCATTGGGGACCTTTAGAAAGTCAGGATTTTGATTCAATAAAAAAGGCCATAATAGACGCTCCTTCTCTAATGAGCCCTGATTTTTCGTGAGACTTCACCCTCTACACGTTTTCCTCTGATCGATCTTACGCTGCTATCCTAACTCAAAAGAACGCTTAAAATAATGAAGTCCCAATTGCCTTTATGAGCTCAGCCTTCAAGGGAGATGAACTTAATTATCCAACAGTAGATCAACAAGATTATGCTATTTTTAAAGCTGTAAAACACTTCTGATCTTGTCTGCTAAAATCTAGGATGAAAATCATTGTCCCTTACCTGGTTGTCAGAAATTTGTTAGTACAGAAACAACTAGGCACAAAAAGGGCAAACTGGGTCACATCCTTACAAGAATATGAGATAGAAATCACCCTAACACAAATTGTAAGAGGCCAAGGTTTATGCAAGTTGGTCGCTGATTCAACTGCAGGACAACAAAATGACACTGATATGTTAAATTCATATCAGCACTATCAAAATCAAATCTGCTGTACACAAAACCTTGTTAGTTCCTGGTATGACGACATCAAATTTTGTCTTATACACGGATCAACTCCCCGTCACCTTGATCCCCCAAAAAGGAGAGTACTAAGATTAAAATCTGCTTCTTTTCAGCTGATTAATGGTATTTTGTTTCGCCAAAATTTTGACGGAATACTTATGCGCTGTCTTGAAAAAGATAAAGCAGAAAAAGTCTGATTGGAGTTACATGCAGGGGAAGCTGGTGGGAATTTCGGTGGAGACACCACCTCCCACAAAGTATTAAGAGCAGGTTATTACTAGCCTACCCTTTTCAAATACGCTCATGCCTTATGTCGTAAGTGTGTGAATTGTGAAAAGGCATATGGACGGATACCGAAACCAACATTCCCTTTGCAACCAGTTTCGGTAGACTTCCCTTTTTAGTCGTGGGGCTTGGATATTATAGGCCCAATCTCTGCAGTTATCATAGAAAGTACAGGAAGAAGACTGTCCCCCCTTGGAGAGTCGAATTAAATCTTTTTTAAAGTTAGAGGAAGTAAGGGTTCAAGGAAAACGAAAATTGGATCAACATCAACTCATTGTTAAAAACTGGTTTGATTCCAATTCTGCCTCTGACAACAATTTTGAGGTAGGTGACCTTGTCCTGAAATGGGACAAACCTCATGAGGGAAAATGAGAGCATACTAAGTTTCAGAACTTATGGTTGGGGCCATTTTTAATTGCTGAGAAACTGAGTCCCAGTTCCTTACACTTACAGAATTTAGAGGGACAACAAGACACCTTCCTGGTGAATGGCCAAGCTCTAAAAAAGTACTTTGCCTGATGACGATCCCATACACCCTTTGTAAATATTTTCTATTTTGTTTTATTTGCTCTTTGTTTTTATTTTCTGGTTTGTTTTGGTTCTCATTTCTGCTTATCGGTCTTTCTTTTGAAACACATATGCCTGCACCACGGGCTAGCTCAGACAAAGAAAACAGAAAAAATTCCCCTCGAAAATGACTGCTAAAATTTGTTAAAACATCAATTGTTGTATTTCTTTGAAATTGCAGTCCTGTTGAAGATGACTTGTTGTTTGAAAAGCGTTTTCTTTGTTTCAATCTGCAATTGAATGTAGTCACGACCATCTATAAAAATCCTTTTTAGGCTGTCCCTGTTCTTTAAGATAACAACTCAATGATGTCTCCCTATTCTTGAAAGTCAGTTTTATTAATAAACTATTTCTAGATATTGATGAAGGACAGCTAAAAAAATTTCTCAAGCTCTGTGACATTAAGATGTGTTAAAAAACTAGAATTTTCAGTGTCACCCCGCTCTATTGAATATATTCAAAAACTATAATATAAATTTTCAGAGAGTTGTGCGAAGTGCTTGTAAACCCATCGGGACACTGAACAGGTCTGCTGGCAGTAGGTAAATGCATGCATGATGCAAAGATAACTTCGTCGGGGTACTGAACAGGCCCGCTAGCAGTGAAGCAATGTCAGGTAAAAGAAAATTCTTAGATATGGATTATGTTTTGACCTTAAATGTCCTTCGTTCTGATCTGGAATTTCTCGACAGGATACATATATCAGAGTGGGTTAATTGACATCCCTGTCGAGGCTGTGGATGCCTGCTGGCAGTAGCGACGTTGTCAATAGTATTGAATATTTTAACTTTAACATCGTGGCTCTCTTTTGCTAAGAGTGTCATCAGTTTTTGTTTCTTTAAAAATAACAGTCCTCTAAAACTGTATTGCATTATAATTATTTGAGATGCTCAAACATCTTTTCGATTGTTTCCGATTCGAAGTTTTTTCTGATTATTCTAACCTGAACTCGTTCGTGTGACAAAGATAACTACTTCTCCCAGCATGTCGCCATTGTTGTCAGCGCTTATGTAATTATTATTTTTATAAGCTGCCTACATAGGGTCTATGAAATTTTATTAATCTTTATGAGCATTTCTCTAAAACAACAGTTGTAAATCGTCGCATTTTACTTACCATCTATTTATGCTTTGTTTTCATGACTTAAAGCATGAAAACTCGCAACTATCGTTACCATTATGTTTTAAAATTTCATTGAAATCATATGGTTTATTACAGAATAATGATTTCTTCCTATGAGCATGTTGCTCTCCTTGTTTGTGACCCTTTCAATTCTAAGCATGCCTAAGAGATTTATGGTTGTATGACGAAAGACCCCCATCAATTGATATTTGATTTTTTTGTATCGATTTTGGTTGATTTTTGATCATATTTCTTTCATGAAACTTTGAACTATTCAATTTTTGTAAACCTACCTAACTTTGCAATCAAACTATGATGCGTGCACTATGTTTTCAGAGTACTCTGGTCGTAGCATGTACCCAATGCCAAGGTGGCATACAATGTATAGGTTGCCATTACTCCTTAGCATGGTCTCGGGTTCCACAAACTCTTCACACATGTTTTGATTAAACACTTTCCCCACCATTTGAATCATCACAACATTTTTTGATAAATCTCGGGACTATGGCTCTGTTGCGTTTTTTCAAACCCTACCTGTGTGTTCTGTGTTAATTACCCGTCCATTCGGCATGGCTCCAGTGGTAAGGGTCGAACCGAATGGCATCCAAACCCTGCTCTCATATGATAATGCTAGGGAAGATTTGGAAAGGAATGGTTGGCATATTTTCATCGAAAAATTTAAGGGTTTTAATCTTCAGGTCACCCAAGAGTTTGCCTTAACCTTTGATGGTTGTAGGGAAAAAATCGGTGATGTGCAATTGGAAGTAACTGAAGAGTTCCTAAGTCAAGCCACGGGATTTCCACCAGTTGGTCAGAAATGGTTCAAGAATGTGAAAGTGGAGGAGGTCCCTTGGACTTTACTATTTACCTCATGAAAAATAACCAACTGTGATCGAGGTATGCCAATTTCATTTTTGAAACCTAGGTGGCATGATTTACTTGTTGTAGTGAAGCAATTCATCACATGTGAGGGATGATTCAAACTTGTTTTTCTATATCATTTATGCCTGCTTATGAGTTTTATTGGTTTTCCATTGAATATGCCTTATTATCTACTCATAAGTATATATAAAATGGGAAAAAGATTTAGGAAACAGAGGTTAGATTCAAGTCTGTTTCACCATGGCCTCATTAAAATCATCCTCATGCACTAGTTATAGTCACAAAATGATTGTTGGGACTCGTTCATTACGGAAAATGGTTTTGGTAACCCTGAGTTGGGAGAAGTGGATAAGCCATGCGTTGGGGAAACCTTTGTGAACCCAATGGCTTCTCCTTCACCGCTCTAGGCCTATGATTTTTCCCCTAATAGAGAACCCTCGAGCTACCCTAAGGTCATTCAATAGGATAGTCAAATGGTTGCACATCCAAAGGATTGTTTTAAAAATGTGAAGAAGCCTACAGGAAAGAAGTTAAAAGGTAGTGTTGATGTCAATTTCAAAAACAAAAGAGTTGGTCGGTTAATTTATCGAAGTCTTCGAAAAAAAAAAAACCCTCGTGAAGACACGATCAACATGATTGAAGTGAGTGAAGAATCAGACTCATAAATTGACAAATTCCTTGCTGAAGAGGACCCCGTGTCATTCAGGCTATACCCTGACCGACCCTATGACTATGTTGATAATTTGCCTCCTTGTCTAAACGACAAGCCATAATTTCCTGGTATCCAGCTCTGTGATAAATCTACCATTCACATGGAGGATTCTCCGACCCATAATGTTATTCATGCTAATGCAAACTCCTTACAGTCACAATGTGATGTGTGTCAATCGTGGATCGACAGGTACTATACTGATGTTCCACTGCTACAGTCACGACTCAAGTCTTTAAGAGACCAAGTTGATATGTTGACAAATGAAAACAATAGACTTGAATCCATCATCCAAGGGAAGGAGAAGCACTTGAAAACTACAGGTCGTGTCATTTTCAAAAACGTAGAGGCAACAACAACTATCGTTAATTCAAAAATTTCTTGATACGTTTTGATTTCATGATTTGAGGTATGATATTTTTAATTTTTAGCATGATTGTGTCACTCTTAAGTTATGATATTCGATTTGATTGAATAAACTATTTTTCTTATTAAGATTATTTTGTTTTGTTTATTTAATAAAATATGATTTCATTTGCTATTATAACTAGCTACAGAATCACAAGATTCTGTAGCCAGTTAAGAAAAATCGAATTGTTTGATTTGATGACAGAAAACATATTTGAGATCTTCTTATTTTCATTTGTTTTCAAGATGATTAAGGAGCCCATGATTTCCAAGATGATATGAGGCACTTTTTGAGATCTCCCATCCATATCAATTTTGTATTTTGAGTAAACAGATTAGACTGTTGGTAGTTTTTGATATTTAGTGAAATCAGGGTGGTTGCATCCCCCATTATTTTTTGAAACCAACTTGATCTTATCAACAAGAAACAGTTATGTTTCCTGAAACCTATATAAACATATCATTTTGTAAACATTGATCATCTTGGCCCGGGGCGAGAATATGGATATTTACATACAGACTTGAATGACACAGAATACATTATAGCTTTAGCTTTCTGTATCATGTTTTAATTTAAGTTATGCTTATCTCAATATGATGATAGATGATGATAGCCTTTCGTATGCATGATATATTGTTATTTGAGATAATGCTTTTCACATACTTTCCATATCTCATGTCTCAGATATAACATACATTGATCCTCTATTCAATTTAAATTATAAGATTTATCTTTAATTTCAGTTGAATGTTTACATGCAAGTTCTTACAGTAAGAATTATCTCGTTTTAGTTACTTGCAAATTATAAGATTACTTGGACTGCATCTATTATATGTTCTGTTATTTTAATTCAATCTCCAGCATTATTGTTTCTCATTTATTAGGGTCAATCTCAAGATATGTAGCAGGTTTACTTCATCAGATAAAGGTGGCTGGATATTCAATATCGAACAAACATTGGATGCAGTAACAGGTTAGCCTGTTATTTGATTTCATCAGTTTGTTGAATGTAGAAGTTTCCTATATATAGAACATTTTCTACTATCTATTATTTCCTTTTCAATTAGGCAGTTTAATATTTGATTTCATGAGTGTATACATCTAAGAAAATAAACCAAAAAAATTAAATAGTACTTTCACTCTCTTTATTACTGTTGTTAAAGTAACTAATTCACATTTGATTTTTACGGGTTTAGATTAAAAATCGCGTTTTGTACAGATTGTATATAAAGTTATTGATCATATTATTTAAATAAATTGTACATATATATATATTTAAATGTACATATAGATTTTAGTGATTCTTCTTTATTAAGCATTGTATTTTCTTTAGTTATTTTTTCTTTCTTTAGAACTTAGATCGACCAACAGAGCCACTAAACCCATCGGAGTGAATTAATCCAAACGACTTGGTTTATTTAGACAAACCCAGACCGGATTCACTCCTCCAGTTGACGAGCGGTCAATTTTTCCAATCAACAAATATTGTATACATTATAAACAAAGGTAAAATCATAGTCAACAGTGATAAGACACCCTATGAGTTGTGGAAAGGTCGACCAACATATGTTAAACACTTTAGAATATTCAAAAGAAAATGTTACATCAAACGAGATGATGAGGATCTAAGAAAGTGTTAGTTGTTGTAGCTTCAGGAGGTATTCCTACAAGAGGTTGGGATTTCATGCATGTGGGAATCTTTATTGGCACCAGATCAACATTTTTGTTTTAGTCAAATCAACCCCGGAATGAGGCTAGGTCCTCATGGGAATGTTGATGGGCTTTGTAGGCTTATGATGGGGTGTCACACCTAGAAAAAGGAATAAAATATTATAATTAATTGTTGAGTTGATAAGGGGTGCCTAAACTCACTCTTTGGACTTGTATATAAAGGAGAGAAGTCATTGTGACATTTGATCATTGTGAAAGGATGGAGTTAGCATAAGTGAGTCTGCACTTGTGTTAGGTGACTTGGTGTTTTCAACAAAGAGAAATTCTACATGATGGAAAATATGTCCTAGGGTTGAAAAATCTCTATTTTTTGTTCTTGGAAAGGAAAAGCTTACCACACATGTGGGAGAGGGAGGTAGATGCAGAAGGAAGAAATTGTACGAGTGGAACTAGTCATATAAAAGTGTATTTATAGGTTTTCATGCATGTATGTAGGTTGCAGTGGGAACATTCACGTATGTACGCATGTTGTAGTGGGAACAATCATGTACATACATGGGTTTCAGTGGGAACAGTCGCGTACATCCGTACAAAGCTTATTGGCCAGGTGTAGGTCTGTACAGGGATGACAGATCACGTCAGTAGGTTGTACATGTCATCTGCAACATATTTGTGGGCATAAGATGTTTCCAGGATATTTGATGAGGTTTAGTTTTTTTATTTGTATGGCTATTGGAGGAAAAGGTTGTCCTCATATTTTTGCAATATGTTTATTGGCTGAGAGGAAAAGGTTGTCCTCATATTTGGTGATATTGTATTGGTTGAGAGGGTTGGTTTTTCTCTCAGGATTTTTGAATTTGATAAGGCTACAAGAACATAATTATTGTGTCTCATATGTGTTGATGATTCATATCTGATTTTTTTTGTTTCCGCTGCATGTAATTTCAGTCAATAATTTTCAATGTAAAATTTTACAGTGATACCAACTAGGGTTTTACTGTTAGATCATTAGGAAGCAATTTTTAGATCTAAAAATTAGTCACAAAGAGTGTACGTGAAAATTGACAAAAAGTTTGACTCAAGAGGAGATAAAGGAATTTTTCTTGGTTATTCATCAAGAAGCAAAGCCCATAGATGTTATAACAAAAGAGTGCAGAAGATTGTGGAAAGAATTAATGTTAGAATAAATGAAGAAACACGACACAAGAACCAATTGGAAGCGGAAGAAATATATTACAACAAAGAAGTAGAAGAACAATATGAAGAACAACAACAATAAAATGAAGAAGAAGAATAAGTAGAAGAAACATAATGCCAATATACACAAACACCATCAAGTTTTACGCATAAAAATCATCTAGAAAACTTAATTCTTGGTGATAAAAACGCTAAGACTCAGACTAAGAGAAAATTGGAAAGAATTTTTGTGAAAGTAAATCTCTCTTTATTGTCCAAAATAGAGCCTAAATTATTTGCAGAAGCCAATAATTCTCAACATTGGATGAATGCTATGGAAGAAGAGTTAAACCAGATTCAGAAAAATCAGACATGAGAACTTTTCCCAAGACCCAAAGATAAAAATGTGACTGGTATGAAGTGGGTATTCATAAATAAGTTAAATGAAAATGGAAAAGTAGTAATAAATAAATCAAGATTGATCTGTAAAGGGTATGCTCAAGTAGAAGGCATTGACTTTGAAGAAACCTTTTCTCATGTTGCAAGACTAGAAGCCATTAGAATGTTTTTGGCATTTGCAAACTTTAAGAATTTTAAGGTGTACTAGATGGATGTCAAGTCATGATTCCTTAATGGATATTTAGAGGAATAAGTGTACATTGAACAACCTGAACGATTCTTATTGTCAGAAAATAAATATTATGTTTGCAGATTGAAGAGAGGACTTTATGGATTAAAGAAAGCTCCTAGAGCATGGTATTCAAGACTTCACAAGTACTTGCAGCAACAAGGTTTCAAAACATGAACATCATATAAAAATATTTACATTAAAATAGACAATGTAGAGATGTTAATCATTGTAGTTTAAGTGGATGATATCATTTTTAGAAGTAATGATGATAGAATAAGCCAAACATTTGCAGAAGAAACACAAAACGAATTTGAGATGTCCATTCTTAGAGAACTATCATTCTTCCTAGGGTTGTTGATTTCTCAAACCAACAAAGGCATATTTATTTCTCATACCAAATACATCA